>PVKU01002013.1:0-254285 GCA_004027475.1 Anoura caudifer
TGCCATTTTAGAACCTGGCCAGTATTCCACCCAGCGTTCAAGTCTGGAAGGTTTTTCCAGTTTGATTCTGGTTAATTTCACACATGAGCTGCTCAGAGTTGTCCACAACTTCATGCACCTATTTAAAGAATTGTTTTCTTAGCTTCCTCCTCTCCATAGTTCTCCTCCACATTCTAGTTCAAATACCGCCTTGTTGCCGTCATTTGCTAATTTGGGGCACAACGTCCATGGAGCACAGTGGTTCACAGGGCTCCTCCCCACAGTCACTATAATACTCAGCCAGGAGGAAGGGAATTGTAGTTTCTCTTGTTGTATGTGCTTTGAGTAGAGCAGGTACAGTCAACAGGGTTCACCCCTGCAGGGCTACCCTCTTCCCAATCTTTCGACTGGGAGAATAGGCATCTTGGGGGATTTCACATCTGCGCCCATCAGTGTCTCTGGTGGACTACTTTAGTGCCCAGACTGGATATATAGAGGAGGCAAAAAGCAAAAACAAAAACCTTCAGGGAACTCACCATCAGGTTGTTCCCAGTGTTTCATAGTTCTCTATAATCAGTCTCTCTTCTTTTCTCCACTTTTCATATATTTTTCCTGGCTGTTTAGTTGTAAATAGCAGGAGGATCAGGGCAGTACACACTTGCTCCATATTCTCTAAAACGGAAAGCCAACCATGACTCATTTTTGTGTCTCTCAAAAACATACCACATCATCTACTGTATGACCTGCACTAAGCATTTGTTGGCAAAAGAAAGGAGTGAGGGAGGAAAATTAGTTGCTTCACATCTCACAATGTTAATTTAGCATAACATAGTAGTTAAGAATATGGCCTTTAGAGTCAACAGTCATTTTGAATTTTAGCTCTACCACCAATGTAATGTAAACAAGTTCCTTTACTTCTCTGAGCCCCAGTTTCCTGAAATATAGGGATGGTAATATTTATCTGATAGGGTCAGTAAAAATGAGGTACTATATTTAATGCGTTTAGCACAGTGCTTGATAAACACTCAATAAATGTAGTTCCTAATCATATTAGCAATAACAACAACAATTATCAAATGTCACCATCTGTTTCTTTTACTCATAGGAAACGCTGCCCTTAAAGACAAAGAGGATCAATTTGGGAGAACACCGCTTATGTACTGTGTGTTGGCTGACAGACTGGACTGTGCAGATGCCCTCCTGAAGGCGGGAGCGGATGTTAATAAAACTGACCACAGCCGGAGAACAGCCCTGCATCTTGCAGCTCAAAAGGTGAGATATAAAATTACTTGGAAGTAAAAACGTTTTGTGGGGTAGTTATTACTTGGTGCATGGAACTGTGCAATGGACAGATGATAAAGAAATCACAAGTGTATGACTCTAGTTTCATATGTTTTCTCTACAGTTAGTGTTAAAACTGCAGGTAGTAAAGCACAAATAAGCATCAGTGGCTACTTTCACTTATCCAAGTGTCTCAAACAATAGATTTTATTTTATGATCTAAGGTTAAGTCGGGGAAAAGAAATAAAAATTGTATGTACAATTTTATGACTGAACTATATTACAAATCAATTTATGCATGGAAGAAAGCAATTAACAAACAAAAAACCCCACAGAGATGTTAATAGTGGTTGGGTTTAAATATTGGGAATATTAGGAATTTTTGTACTTTCCACTGTTTAAAATTTTTTGTTTAATGAATACCACTTTTGCAATAAAAATCTGTAGTCTCCCTTAAAATAAGGGGCATTTAAGGGGCATAACAGAAATTTATTTTCTGAATATGTTTTCAACTTTTTAAAAATATAAAACTGTATCACCTATTTAAATGATTTCAAAAAATAAAAATGGGAAGTTTCAAATTTATTTAAAGATCTTTGTACCTGAAAACTATTTTCCCACTGCAAAATTTTGGTCTATAAAATGTATTTCTAGTGCCTGGTGTTTTTCTTTTTATTATTTTAGACTTATGTTATTTTTTTGTGTAAAAAGCAATAAAAATTAGGTAGATCAAGCAGAAACTAATGTTAGAGTTATTTCCCATTAAAAAGTGAACCAGATATAACATATTAATTGAAGGGTTAGAAAAATACCTTTTCAATAGTTGAATACATAAAAAGAGACTGACATTAAGATATACTGCTGGATATGCTAGTTATATGTTAGGTCTGTCAGGTTATTTCCAAAGTTACTGCTTTTGAATTTGTTTTTCACTATAGTAATTTTTTTAAAGTCTCTCGCATTTTCAGTCTCACTTTTAACTACTGCTCAGGTACTTATAACCTTTCACCTAGGCTTGTCAGCTGTTAAAATTATTCATTCGGGAAGGGTGACTCCATTTAACTTTTCATAAAGTAAACATTTCTGACTGGGAATAGCCCCAATATTAAGAATTTGATAGATCTTTTAAAATTGTGATCATTTAGATTTAAAACTCAACTTCAAAAATGTTGATTGGAGAAGACTAACTTAATATCAGTGGATCATGCAGGGAAAAACAAGAATCTAAGCTGATGACCTTACAGTAAGACATTTTTGTAGAGGCATAAAATGGAAGAAGAGGGTGCACACCCAGCCACGCCAGCTTAGATGCATGTCTCTTCCCAGGATGCGGTGCCTTGTTTTCTTTCGCTCTTCGTTTTGCCTTTATTTTCTTAATTGTGATTTTTTTAAATGTCAAGGAATAAATAGGACTATGGTTTACATGTCACAATTTACACAGCTGACTTCATAAATAACAAGCTTCATGTTCTTTCGACTATCTGATAATTATGCATTTCCTGTCTCTGTGCTGCAGTTTGTTTTTCTGTGTTGCCAAAAGCAGTAATATATCTTTGGGCTATCCTACCGTTGGTAGAATTTCCAGAATAAGGTTGGTCATGATTCTTTAGTACTCTGTCTGTGCATGTCAAACCTGGGTATTGTGTTTGATCTTGTGCTTCATACAAAAACACCATTATTAAGAAATCAAAGTTTGCATAGGTCAGGAAGGAATAAGATGGTGCAGGGTCTAGAAATAATTTTTGCAGAATAGTTGTAGATGACATACGTTCCAGGTCTGCAGCACACCCTGCCTCTGAGCAGACATAAGCGCAAACTCTCTTTAGAGAAAACCTCTTCACCTTAAACTTCTAGGATTCCCTCATCTTAAAACAGATCAAACATGATCCACAGTGAAACACATGAGGAAGCAATCTACCATGAATAAGAGCAAAATGATAAGCAGATTTATTCCATCAAAAACATTAGATATTGCCATCATTAGAAACACAACATAAAATAACCATTGATGGAATGTTTAAAGATATAAAAGAAGAAATCAGAAAAATGAGCAACCCATAAGAAACTTTCATAACGAAGCATAAGTTCTGACCATGACCACTTATTTTAGAATAACCCATCTGCCAAAAACATCTCCCAAAACTGAACGAAATATATACAGTGCATTGTTTGAAGGCACTGAGAGCAGTCAGCATAAGCAAGATCTAAGAAACTGCGATCATTCAGAGAAGGGAAGCATGTGAAATTAGCTCCATATTTATGCTGACTTTTTCCTTAAGGCATTTTCCAAATCGGAATTCAAAAAGAATACAACCCAAGCCGGAAGCTGTAATCTTTGTAGGCTAAGAAACCCAGATAGCGCTTGGAGCTGGGTGGCTGGTTCTTGAAGGGCAAAGTCCTGGAGAGAAGGCAACTACAGGGAAGGAACTCAAAAATCTGGGTATAGACTCCTCACAAATTATTAGCAGATTCCTAAACTGTGCTGTTATAGGGTGAGGCTCCCAAAACCCAGCAGTAAGCAACAGCTGGGAGACTAAAGAGCTAAGCAGATATTGTTTTAAAATTATACTATATTTTCAAGTCTTTTATGATATAACAAATAACTTTTGCGTAGGGGTCCATCCATTATCATTTTAAAATATATGAATAACCACTTTTCTCAGGACAGCCTAGCTCATTAATTTTCAGCCATTTAGCATCTGATGTGGGCTTATGCCAGGCTTTTGTACTGTGTACTTCACATGCTTTTATTTTTTAATTATATTTTTTAAATGAGGGGTCCTGACTACTAGGGAGCCACTTAGGAAATATGAAAATTGAAGTTACATGATCACACTACCTTAGGGGGACTAATATGGCAACTCAAGCTACTTTGGAAGAAGAGAGTAGAGTTATGTAGAAAGCTATGTAGAGAGGAGGCGTTGGGTGCAAGAGACATATCTGTGAAGGTAGAACTGTTCATTCAGTAAGTAGTTACCAAATGCCTACTATGTAGTCATGGCCATGTATCTAGAGAGATTATATTAAAAAAATGAATCACATATGTCTGCTATAATTAAGGATTGTCAGTACTGAACCTCTCTAATATATCAGATATCAAATATTCTTTTCAGGTATTGCCTATCCACTAAATTCTGTTATCTGTGAACTCAGAAGTGTGCCATTTATGTAATCATCAACATTCATGTATATGTGCATGCATTTGTTCATTGCACATGTTGAAATTGTTACTTAGTAACAGGTACTGTGCTAGGCCTTGGAATACAAAAAGGTGAAAGACATGATTCCTGCTGTTAATATGTTTGCAAAGATCATGGGTAAATATATCAAGTGATAATTAAAGTTGGTCTGTCTACCTTACAATACCGAAGTGTTTTATAAAGTATCAATAGCCACAACATGTAAATAGTCATTGTTATTATTATTGACCTGAAGAGCAACCATTCTCGTATGTTTTTTATGTTTTTGCTTTTTTGTTTGTTTGTTTGTTTGATAGAGAGCTATATTATGTTATCTTTCTTGAGGGTGGTTAGTAGGGAAAACTCACGTTCCTGTAGTGTTACATTCATATTTCTATCAGGGCCCCATTATTCTGTACTGTCTATAGTGCTTACTTGTCTCTTTCCCACTAGATTAGAGCTCCAGACAAGAACCTTGTTTTATTTATTTTTGAATCCCCCCAGAATCTTCCAGTGTCTGACATATCTAAGTTGAATGAATGAATATATATTATGTTACTTACATTGAAAGTTATTATTAATACAAATGCTAGACATTTTGTTTATTAGAAACATTCATCCATTTTCAAAATACATATATGGGAAAATCTTATTGAACTGTGGTGATTGCCTTAGTTATTTTGACACATATTCACTTCTCTGGAAACAAATTACTGTTAGTCCTAGCAGCCAGGGAAATGGTACCCATGAGAATAAAATTAATCTCAATATACTGAACATCTGCATCTAATTTGTTTCTTGTTTAGTACCCTCAGTTTAATCCAAGAAAGCAATCAGTCATACCTTCTCCGGGTTTCTCACAAAAGATATCTAATTGTTGGAAATGTTTTGCTCCAGGGAAGCTACTATTTCTCTGACTTCCACAGATTCATTTATTGTTAATATGGGTCAAAAAACTTTAGCAGTCTTACTAAATGCTCATAGTTATGCATTTCAATCTTCCAGGAGGTTATTAATTTGGCTTCAAGAAGATTAATGTTACACACTTGAAAAATTATATCATGTTAAACACAAAAATTAAAGAAGCTTCAGGTTATAGTTTGTTTTTTTTTTTTTCTTTGTTAAATCACAGGCAGGATTCTCTATCCATCAATGAAAACTTATTATTAATCACCAGTTTTCAAAATATGTTGTTTCCATGTTAATGATTTACCCAAATTAAAGGAGCAGAGTAGAATGCCTCTGAAATGCCCATTCTTTATTTTATCCTGAAGTTCCCAATCTAGCATCAGGTTTGTCCCCCTTCTGCTGATCTGTGAAGCTGCCCTCTGGTTTTCCAGTTTAGAAACTGGTTTCAAATATTTATCATCTTACATTCAAATGAGTGTTCCAACCAAAACCAGAGTTGGTCTATTTTAAAACAAATCTGAGAATTGAAATCAAAACCTCTCTGTCTTTTAATACTTTGATTGTACTTAATGTCCTTCTACTTGTGTGGAGGAAATTTATAGTCACAAGGAACAACATATCAACACATCTTGATTGAAATCACTACTTTGAAATTTTCTGACATAGCTCTAGGGAGGAAAAGATATTTACTTTCATTGTTGCTTCATAGCAGTTAGAATACTTAAATTATCTTTTTTTTTAATATATAAGTAAGCTGAGGTATAGTTTGAGTTCTTCAAGGCCACTTTGACACTTGTAGAGTCAAGAATTAGCTTGTTTTTCCCAGTTTCCAGCTCAATGCTCTTGATAAAGCTTCACTGACAGAAATTACATGCTCTTCTGAAGCTTACTTTCTCAGACTCTGGTTCTTCTGTCCTGGAGTAATTCCCAAATCCAGTTTCCCAGTCAAAACCCCAAAGATGTACCTGAGGGTTTCTTTCTCGTGGGCCAGATTCAGAATTTGGGCTGAGAGCTTCTGCCTCTAGGTTCAGTGTTTTTCCTTTATGATGTAATGCCTCTCAAACACAGCAGATCAGCCTTGCAGATTATATTTTAAAGTCTGCATGGCTTGCAGAATTTTGTTTTGAACACGATCACATGTGTTACAACCATATTCATCTTCTAATCATCTTTATCTCTTCACTGACCCCCACTTTTACTAAGTCATAAAAATACAAGCATCTGCTCTCCATGAATAGGTTAGAGATCCCCACAAGCCTAGATTCCCATGGAAACCAATCAAAAGCTAAAAGGAAAAGAAAGAGTATATATTGAATTTCTCTGAGACCTACAGCTTGTTTTTCATTAGAGTCATGCTGATCTCTTTCAAACTCTGGGCATGGGCCAGCGAATATTTTTACAGCTGATAAAAAGGAACTTCAGATCCACTTACTTTCATTTAAACTTTTAAAAATTAATTTTGTACATAACATTATGAGGGAGGTACAAAATTTTCTCTACCCTTCTAGGTTATTCTGCCTGGTCTAATTAAATTTACATGAGACAGATTAACAAGAGAAAATAACCAAATTTAATTACATATGTATGGGAACCCCACCTACTTGAGAGAGTCAGAGATGGAAAGTTAAAATGAGGTATAGATGGCATTCTGAACTAAGGATGAGGTAAGGCACCTTGGGGCTTCAGAGAGGAGGAAGGTCATTCTCAGGATGAGAGCAGATGTTCGGTAATTAGAAGTTTGCCCTGCCATATAGATAAATCATGAAAAGTTCCTTCTGGTAATAAATCTTATTATGGTCAAAGCTGCAAATTTAAATTCTTCAAGGGAAAGGTAAAAATTTCTCATGAGCCCACAGCACCTTGATTGCCTTTAGCCCAAAATAGCTGCCATGGAAAAGTGGCACATGTTGGAGAGGCCTGTTCTAAACCCCTTCAACATCAGTTCTAAAGAAAATCTGATCATTAATTTGCTAATTACCTTCTTATGTTGTAAGACCATATTTGTCCATATAATTTCCTCTTTTTTTTCTATTCCTATTTTACTGTTGTGCAGAGAGTGAGAGGGAATCAGGGCCTACTACTCCCGTGGTGTGAATTTTGTCAGCCCCTGGGCACAGCGTGTCCCCTGATCAAACATAGGGCCCCTTTACCTCCTTTGACTGCTAAGCTTTTACAAAGCTCAAATAATAATTTACTAGCATGATAACATAAATATAACCAAAATACCGAAGTAAGGGAACCCAAGAAAGCCAGGGAGAAAGCAACTGGGGAGAGCAGGTTGTAAATAGGAATAAGGCCATCAAAATCGTCTTCATTGAAATGTTGACATTGGAAGGAAGACTTGAAGGAGATGAGGAAGTTAGCCATGTAAATGGCTGAGGGAAGAACTTTCTTTGTTCCAGGCAGAAAGAACAGTCAGAACAAACACCTTATAATGGGAGCATGCCTGGAATGTTTGGGGAGTAACAAGCAGGCTAACGTGATGTCATGAGTGAGCAAGGGAAGAGCAGTAGGTGATGAGGGCATGAAAGAATTGTTGCCAGATCCTGTAGGGCCTTTTGGCCACTGTTAGGAATACGTTTTTCCTGTGAATGTGATGAAGCATTGGAAGATTCTGAGCAAAGGATATCCTGACATATATCTTAACGTTGTAATTGTTCCGGCCAAGAAATGTTTCTCCAGTTTTACTCTGACCTAGTCATTCTTCACATAATAGCTTTCAGGTCTCCTTCCCATCCTAATCCCTTTTACCATGTATGCACACAGTTGCTTAAATTTCCCTAAAATGAGACACCTGGCATAGAATACGATGTCAGTTGGTCTGATGACCATTAACATTTTGGCAACCAAACACAGTTGATTCATGTTTAAGGTTTTTCAAATAAAATCTCAAAGTCTGCTTAATGCTTAATACTGCTTAAACTAATCCTGTCTTCATATTGTTGTAGTTTGGGACCCAAGTATAGCATCCTGTTGTATCCATATTTAATCATTTCTTTGAACTTCCCAGACTTAGGTAGGGTTTACCATTACATCCTTTGTTCCTCCAGTACCTACATACTCAACCACTGTTATGTGACCTATCACACTGAAACGTATTTATTTGTTTACACATTTGATTTCCCCACAGACAATGAACATATTAATATCAGGACGAGTGTCATAGTCATCTCTTTATTTCAGTGCCTAGTGAATAACCAATATCCAGTTCATGCTTGGTGGATTGAATTGGGTTCATCGTGCAAGCTGTCAAGATCCTCTTGATTCTCGAATCTGTCATTCAGTATAGCTGTCATTTCTCCCAGTGCAAGTCACCAGAATTTTCATCCTAGTCTTTGATATCAAAATAGATGCTGCCTGCAGAAAAGTGTAAGTGTCAAAACACTGCTACTAAAATTAGCTTCACCAATTTAAAATACTATTTTATTCTTTCTTTCTTTATATTTGTCTAAACAATGTCATCAGTGGTAACTAGGTCTCTTGAAAATTTTATATAATCTATCAGAGTCCACTTGTTTGCCATTCCAGTTCTGATGTATATGAAATTCATTTGTCGAACAAATACATTTTTAGTATTAACTAACTATGTTTTGGGCATTATACTATTTACATGACAAGGTCTGTCTGGAAAAATTCCAGCCATTGTTAATATAACAAGAACAGTTTGCATGAATTGATGTCCCCTGGCAGCCAAGGAGAGTGGACTGGAATGCACACGTGTGAATAATGACAACTTCACTTTACTAAGTCAGTGGGGATGGTAGATACTGTCAAGTGAACATGTGTACTGTGTGGCCATCATATTCAAAATGACTGAGCAAGTAGAGCAATGAATCTGCATCAAATTTTGCATTAAGCTTGAACATTCTTGCACAGAAACTGTTTGGATGATTCAGAAGGCCTCAGCTATGGGCCTCTGGTGATTGGCAGCTTCATCATGACAATGTGCCGGCTCATGCATCACATCTTGTGCAGAGCTTCTTGGTAAAACAAATCATCCAGGTGAATCAGCCGCACTACAGCCCATATTTGGTGCCCTGCACAAAAGATTTTGGCTTTTCCCTAAACTAAAATCACCTTTGAAAAGGAAGAGATTTCAGACTGACAATGAGATTGAGGAAAATACAACAGGGCAGCTGATGGCGATTGGGAGAACTGTGTGAGGTCCTAAGGTGCCTACTTTGAACGGTCCGAGGCATCATTCTCTTATGTACAATGTTTCTTGTATCTTGTGTCTTGTTGAATAAATGTCTGTATTCATATTACATGTCTGGTTACTTTCTGGCGAGACCTTGTATATCTTGAAATATTAAATTCAACCTGTGCACAAATATTTAAAGTCTTTCAGATTCTGAATCATCATGAAATTAATATTTCACCAATAAAACTAGTCATTTTCAAAAATTTATTGAAAATCGTTTATCTCAACCAATTTTAAATTTCACAATACATGGTTTATATCTTTTAAAAATTTTTATTCACATCCTTTCTATCCCTTTGTGATTTATCAGCCTAACTCTGCAAACCATTTGTTAGGAATTTGAGCTAAAATATGAGGCTGTACTCACAAACTTCTAGCCATGTGTGTAACTGTTCTAATGCATCCTGTGTGTGTTTTTGTGTTTGTGTGTACATGTGCACACAGGTGCATGCTTTAAATTGTTATTTAATTGAATGGTAAGATACATATATATCAAATGTTAAATATACCATGAAGGTTCACAATGCACAATCTGGGACTGGAGAAAACCTTCAATCTGTGAATCGAGGCATAGAAGCAATAGGAAAAAGATTAATACATATGGCTACATAGAAATAAGAAAGACTTTTCCCTCCTGGAAAACATCATAAGCAAATAAAAAGGAGACAAACTGGAAAACAATATTTGCGAATTCTATAATTAACAAAGGGTTAATATACCTAAAACTAAATGGAAAAGAAAAAGACCAATGACTAAAAAACGAGTAAGAGATATGAGCAGATAGTTCACAAAAAAAGGAAATGCAAGTGGTCCTTGAATATGTGAAAATATGCTCGACATTATTTGGCATAAGAGAAATGTAAGTTAAAATTATGATGAGATCATGTTTTTCATCTGTCAGATGGGCAAAAGTCAAAAAGTTTGACAGTGTGCTCTGTTGCTGGAGGGAATGAAAAATAATACTACCTGTATGGGGAGGGAATCTTAACAATATCTAGCAAAATTAACTAGAATATGCATTTACCTTTGACTCAATATTTTCTCTGCTAGGAATCTATGCCAAACATATAGTAGTGAAAAATAAGTGATGTATGCACAAGGCTCTTTAATTGCAGTGGAATTAAATAGTGTTGTATTTACACAGTGGAACACTATGTAGCTATAAAAAGTAATACAAAATATTTTTTATCTCCTAAGCCACACTCCCATAGCTGTCCTCTTGCTCTCTATCGATGAGTCTATCTCTGTTTTGCTGGTTTGTTCATTATGTTCATTAAGTCCACATATGAGTGAAATCATGTGGTATTTGTCTTTCTCTGACTGGCTTCTTTCTTTCTTGCTTTCTTTCTTTCTTTCTTTCTTTTTATTTTTTTTTTAAAGTATGTTTTATTGATTATGCTATTACAACTTTCCCAATTTTTTCCTCTTTTATCCCCCCTCCACCCTGGCCCCCCACCATCCAGCATTCCCCCCCACCCTTAGTTCATATCCATGGGTTGTTCATGTAAGTTCTTTGTCTGACTGGCTTATTTCACTTAACAGAATGTTCTTCAGGCCCATCCATGCTGTAACAAAGGGTAAACTTTTCTTCTTTTTCATGGCCGAGTTCTATTCCATTGTGTAAATGTCCCATAGTTATTTTATCCACTCATCCACTATGATGGGCACCTGGGCTACTTCCATATCTTGGTGATTATAGATACTGCTCAATGAACATGGGGGTGCTTACGTTCTTTCGAATTAGTGTTTTGGGTCCCTTCGGATATATTGCCAGAAGTGAGATAGCTAGGTCAAAAGGCAGATCGATGTTTAATTTTTTGAGGTATCTGCATACTGCTTTCCACAGTGACTGTTCCAGCCCTCATTCCCAGCCCTCATTCCCACCAACAGTATGAAAGGATTTGCTTTCTCCACATCCTCACCAGCACATGTTGTTTGTTGATTTATTGATGATAGCCATTCTGACAGGTGTGAGGTGATATCTCATTGGGTTTTAATTTGCATTGCTGTGATAGTTAGTGACACTGGGCATGTTTTCTTATGTCTATTGGCCATCTGTATGTTCTCCTTGGAGAAGTGTCTATTCATGTCTTTTGCCCTGATTTTTAAATTGGATATTTTTTGGTGTTGAGTTTTATAAGTTCTTTACAAATTTTTTATATTAACTGCATCAGATATATCAGAGAATATGTTCTCCTTTTTGGAAACTAATATTGCATCTTGCTACTTTGCTGAATCCATTTATCAGTTTCAGTAGTTTCTAGGTAGAATCTTTAGTATCTGTATAGTATCATCTCATCTGCAAATGATGGCAGTTTTACTTCTTCCTCTCCAATTTGGATGCCTTTTATTTCCTCCTCTTGTCTGATTGCTGTGGCTAGCACTTCCACTACTATATTGGATAAGAGTAATGAAAGTGGACATCCCTGCCTCTTTCCCTATCTGAAGGGAAATGCTTATAGATTTTGCCCATTGCATATGATGTTGGCTGTAGGTTTGTCATATATGGCCTTTATTGTGTGCACGTATGTTCCCTCTATTTCCACTTTGCTGAGAGTTTTTATCATAAATGGAGGCTAGATGTCATCAAATGCTCTTTCTGCATCTATTGATATGATTGTATAATTTTTACCCTTCATTTTGTTTATGTGGTGTATCACAGTAACTGATTTGCAGATATTGTACCAACCTTGCATCCCAGGAATAAGTCCCACGTGATCACTGTGCATGATCTTTTTAATGTATTGCCGGATTCGGTTTGCTAATGTTTTGTTGAGGATATTTTGTTTGCATCTATGTTTGTCAAGGATGTTAGCTTATAATTTTCTTTCTCTGTAGTGTCTCTAATGGTTTTAGAATTAGGATAATGCTGGTCTGATAAAATGAGCTTGGGAGTCTTCCTTCCTCTTGAATTCTCTGGAGTAGTCCTGATTGGCTTCTGGTCCTGGGGTTACACTAACCACAGTGGTGTCCACCCCAAGATTATTGACACACTTATTAAAGGGCTTTTTTCCCCCTTTAAACTGTGATCACTAATCCATCTGGAACTTCCCTTTGAAATAATCAGAATGCAGTTTCAGATAAAAACAAACAAAATATGTGAGTGGACACAAAAAGGTATCTATTGTAAGATTCCACTGATGGGAAGCTTCCAGGCTAGGTTAAAGGAAGAGAGACAGAAAGCAGATCAAAGGTTGCCAAGGGCAGGAGGAGTGGCGGGTGAGTCCTTCTGGTGGAGTGTCCTGCAACTGGATAGTGGTGGTGATGCTGGTGCCACCTCATCATGCTTGTGCACCCTCATGAAAGTACGTCATGCTCAGGAATGGCACAGATTTAAAATACGAACAGCACCTTTTGTTTATTATTTTAAATGATAAAACTAGAAAAGCAAAGGATAAAAAAGAAAAAGAATACAAGAAAAAAACCGAAAAGAGCCCCAAATAATAAAATTTTAAAACATAGAAAACTGATTCATACCATGGAGAAAATAAAACCATAACAATGAAAGCAAATAAAAGAAACAGATCAGAGAATGAAGGGAAGCAAATTCAACAGGTGCAACTGGCAGCTCTAGAGCTGGCACTGGTGCATTTTCCAGGGGAACCCCCACTGTGTGGTGAGAACCAGGGCAGGGTCAAAGGAGGGCTCTTCAGGCAGGGGTGGTGGGGCCTCAGTCAGGTCAAGAGATGCTGCACAGCCCAGCCCCCGCTCCAGAGGTGCAGCCGGAGTAGCCACTGGAGATGCCTCAACTGCTGGAGGCGGACACCCCTCCAGGTCCAGAGCTGCCTCCTGGGCTGGTGCTGGAGTCGTGAGAGGAGAAAAGTTTGCCTATGTGCCTGCATTTTCATGTGCCCCCTAAAGACAGAACATAGGCAGAGCCAAACACCACCCCAGGCATCCTTTCCCATGGGCAGTCCAGCACATGGGCAGTCCGATGCTGGTCTTTGCTCCTGGCCAGCTTCTGCTGGTACTCCCTGTGTGCCTGGCACTGACCCCTCCCCATAAGCTCATTTGGGTCTCCACCCCCATGCCAACCCCACCTCCCCTACTTTCTCACCCTTGGGCTCCGCCTCCTTGGGTTCCAGGTCACCTGGCCCTGTGTGTTAAATGTGGGCACTGTGCTCCAGGCTGCAGTCGGAAGTGATGAGCTGGCTGTAGAGCCCAGGAGGCTTTGAGGGTGGTGTTTTTTTCCAGACATCCACTGGGCCTGGTTCCCCAGACCCCCAGGTGGCCAGTTACCTTGGGTCTGCTCTGGCTCTTGACGATGTGGCACACCTGCCTCTTGCTGGTGGACATGGGGCAGGGTTTTCATTGACCTGCTGCCATTCCTGCATGAACTGGGTGGAGTTCTGCAATGACAGTGACCAGCAGTTGGTCCAGTGTCCTCAAGCCCTACCTGGTCATAGTCACTTAAGTTACTGCTGCTTCTTCCCACTGGACCTTCTGCTTCCAGATCCGGCCCAGCCCCATGTCTGCACAGACCTCCACACAAAGGAAATGAGATTCACCTCCAGGGCTCAGGATAAACCACAGGCAGAGGGCACTGGCCACACTGGATATCCACCCAACCAGCCTTGACCTGGGGTGTGAACATGATTGGCCCACCAGGCTGCTAACCACCCTGGCCTGTTCCCACTTGGGCAGACTCCCCTCATGAACCCCCTTATACACACACACACCCACACAGGGAGGGGACATAGGGCTGCTTAGGTGGGATTGGAGTGGTGGTCTGGCTCAAACAGAACTGCCCTGGGCCCCTCTGTGTTACTTTTGGGTCCCGCCATGAAAACGGCCATAGGTGTCTGGGGTGAGTGTGGACCCAGCAGCAGCCACTGTGGAACATACTATCACTGCTGCCTCTTATGGGGCCACAGTCTCAGGACACTGCCAGATGACAAGAAAACATCCTGTCAGGTGTCAAAGTATCCAGCCAAATGAGCCAGGGAGAGGCAGATTTAGAATGTGGCTGCCTGATTACCAGGTTTCCAAGTTCTGTTGGGCTCTGTCATCAGGAAGAGAGGTCACTGTGCAGTGCAGCTCAGTGTAGTGAGGTCACTGCCTGGGTCCCTTACCCCGAGCATCCCTCAGAGAAGACCACTGACCGCTCTTCTTTTTTTCCTTTTTTGCATAGTATTTTTTTACATTGCCATTCATCGCCTTAAACCCCTCTCCCACAGTCACCACTCTGTCATCCATGTCTATGAGTCCTTTTTCCTTTCTGCTCCATCTCTCCAGCCCTGAGGGAATGAAAAAGTGTGGAATATTGTTATGGTCTGCCGGAGAGGAACTTATAATTCAATTGACAGTGGACAGGCTAAACTTGGTGTGCATGGGACTGAAGCCACCCCTGGGTTGGGGAGAAAATGTGTGAAATTGCAACCAGAAAAAAAATAGGAGGTATCCCAGCAAGAGGAGCCAAAGGCATCCTAGAGTATAAGACATGCTGAGATGTGGAAGTGAGGAAAGTGGGTCATCTGTCAGCAAGACCTCAGCCACAAAGTTGAAAGAGCAGGTGAGCTATGAAAGGGCACCATTCCCTAGGAATACTCACAAAGGAGAGGGTTGAAGAAATTTGAACAGTAGGCCGGTTTTTCAGTTAGTATATAAGGAGTGTAATTAGATCCCCAGTGCCCAAGACCTTATACTGCTGAGTGGATGGATGGATGGATGGATGGATATATAGGGATCTGTTTGCCAGACCTTGAGGTACAGGTTTGGGAGCATATCTCAGGAGCAAGACAGAAAATTGGGGCATGACCATAATAACGTTAAGGCCTCCAAGTTGACTTTCTCTGATCCCACCAATGAGCTAGACTTAAATTTTTCCTTAATTAGAGTCAAAGTAAGTCCAAAGCTAGAGAAAAGATAGAATGCAGAGCATAGTACCTAGAGGCAGAAAAATTTGAGGACCTTATCTTGTTCAAGTTTTGAGCAGGAAGAAGAACCTTCCCAGAACCCTGTGGTAGACTTTCCTTCCATCCCTTTGGCTCCCAAGACATAATCTACAGTCTTGGCAAGGAGGATGAAATTGCCATGATTGTTTTTATTGATCAAAGCCACTGTGTGGATTTAATGAGGGTCTAGCTTCCTCTGAAGGACATAACCATTTAAAGGAGGATCAACAAAAATCAGGGTGCTATTAGCCTGGAAGCCGATGGGTATAGATGTTACAGGCAGGCACCCTTGTAGTGTGGCCACAGTTCCTGTGGCACTTACAGGGCTTTGTGGACCTGACTCTTATGTAAAGCAGCGATTTACAACCTTTTTCATCACATGGCACACATAAACTAATCACTAACATTCTGTGGCACACCCCAAAATACATTTTTTTGCTGATATGACCAAACAAATAGGTATAATTTTGATTCATTTGTACCAGATGGCTATTGTTGTGTTGGCTGTTGTCATTTTTTTATTTGACAGTCAAAGGGAAAAGGGGTCAGTGGCCCTGACTAAATAGTCAGGTATTGTATGTTTTAAAAATTCTGGTGGCACATGGGTTGAAAATCACTGATCTAAAGCAATGAACTTAGGCCACCTTTGTGGAATTCCCTCCTGCGTCTCTGCCCTTCAGCTCTAGGCTACAAAAAAGCAAGCTATACCAGCTCTGCTTGCAGTGGGAGTGGCTTAACACCCTACCTTGATGTCCTTTTTATTGTTCAGCAAATGGGGATATCTTTGCCTGAATGCTCCTAAATAAGGGAACAGTCAAATCACTTAGCTTTGCCAGCAACAACTATGGGCACCACCTAACATGTTATAGCTTCAACCCACAAGTTTGAGAACTGTAGTTGTGAAGAACACTGGTCTGAAAAGCGAAGAATTCATTTAGTCATCAGAGAGTTAGTTATTGTGCACCTACTACAAATCGTAAGGTATTGTTTTATACGTTTGGGATACAGGCGTGAACAAAGCAAAACAGGTCCCTGCCTTCATGGACCTTACATTTTGTTGGTGGAAAATAAGTAAGTGAATAAGTGTTATAAAATATAAGATGGAAAAAATAAGGCTCATACAGAACAAGGAGCCTAGGGGTTGCAAATATAAACAGGGTGATCAGGATAAGCCTCATCTGGGAAAGTAACATTAAGCGAACATTTAAAGGTTATGAGAGAACAAACCTTGCAGGGAGAGAGAATGCCACGTGCAAAGACCCTGAGATGGGAACATGCTATTTACAAGGAGCAGTCAGCAAGAAAGCCAGTGTGGCTCTAATGGAGTGAGGATGAGGTCAGAGATCATATAGGCCTGTTTAAGGATTCTTAAGATATTTAAGGATTCTGCTTTTACTCTGCATTAGAGGGGAAAGTTACTGAAAGTTTTGAGCACAGAAAATATGATCTAACTTATAGTTTTGAAAGGCTCATTCTAACTGCTGTGCTGAGGGTAGACTGTCAAAAGGATAAGGATTGAAAGAGTGAGACTGATTTGGAAACTGGAAGATGCTGGTGCTTTGTGCCAGAGTGGTAATGCTGGGGGTGATAGGAAGTGGTCCAATCTTAAATATATTTTGAATTTATTGATGAATTATTGATTTAAGAGGAAGAGTCGATGATTTTGACACTAAGTTTATTTTAAGCCTCATATCTTCTTAAACATTTTATTAGGGAGAACTTCTCCCCTTCCCATGTCAAAGCAAATCCCAGATATGTGAATATTTATTTCTAAACAAAAATAACTCTTTTTAAATATAACCATTGTAACACTAAAAGTTCAACAAGAATTATTTAGTATCCTTATATCATAGAATAGCTCATCAATGTTCAATTTCTAAATTGTTTCATAAATGATAAATGTTTTTGTTTATTTACATTTGTTTCAATCAGGATCCAAGTAAGGGCTATAGCTTGTGATTGGTTTATATCTTTTAAGTTTTTTTTTTTTTTAATTTATAGATTTCTCCTCCATCTCTCTTTTTCTTCTTAAATTTTTTTTGTAATTGTGGCTTAACTTCTAAACTAACTAAAGTCTCAACGTAGACAGATTCTCTTAGTCTAAATTATGTTCCTCTGTCTTGTGTATTCCTTGTGAATTAGTTATTGAATCTATAGGCTTTATCTGATTTAGATTCAGGGTTTTTTTTTTTTTTTGGCTAAACTACTTCATTGTTATGATACCTTTCTCGTCAGGAGACACGTAATGTTTCATTATCTCTATGTGATATAAGTAGTTATTGATGTTCATTGTTTAAAGCCAATTGTTTATTAGGAACTGCAAAATGGTGATATTCTATCATTCCTTCTATAGTTGTTAGCAGGAATAATTCATTAAAGAGAAACTTCATGTAGAAAAGGAAAAATAAATCCTTGATTTTTTTTCTTTTTATTTACTAGTTTTCAAAATAATGAGTTGGTTTCCTGTGTCCTTCTGTTACTGAACAGTAATGGGGTTCTATTACCCTCTGCCCATCAGCAAACTCCAGTGGCAGAGGTTGGATGAAAAAGGAAAGAGGTTGTTTATTCCCAACCTACACAATTTTGGAAGAATGGCAGGCTCTCCTCTAGAACACCCAAAGAATAACCCCACCACCCTTCGCCAGATTAGTTCAAGGCTGTGCCTGGAGTTCCTTCTCCCATTTAAAATACCCTCCTTTGGGAAACGCAGGCAGCTGCAGCACGATCATCCAGGTGCTTTAGCTTGCTCCAGGTCACAGTCCAGTTCTAGGCATCTTTCTGGAGTCTGTGTGTGCAGCCCATGCAGCCACTCCACTGCCACCACTTCCTGCGCCCCGGGCCTGGGGCCACTGCCAGACCATGTGGTTTCTAGGGCCCCTGCGCCATGAATGCTCCAGCCCCCAACAAGGTGAGTGAGGGGAAGAAGAGGGAAATACTTCTGCCCTCTTTCTGTTTAAATCTCCAGGTCCAAAATTCCATGTACTCCAGAAGCATCCAGCACCGCAGCCAACCCTACAGGTTAGACTGGCAGATCAGCACCTCTCCCAACCGCCATGTTAACCTCCGTGGTACACGTGTTGCTGTGACCTCTGTTACCTCTTCTACCAGGGATTGGAAGTGGGGTAGGAGAGCTAGCCTCTGCCAGTCACTCTCCGTAGCTACACGCAGCTTCTCTGCCCATGCGCGTCAGGCACTGTGCTAGCTCAGTTGCTGCAGCAACACAACGCTGAACGCAGTCTCTCCAGCACTGCATGGGGTGTTTCCTGTGACCCCTCCCTTCTCTCCAGCAATCTCCTTGTATCAGTTCCATGATGACCAATTAAATTTTTTCTTTTTTCCTTTTTAGCATCATCATATACAAGGCATAAGATTTTTTTACTATCATTTTAACATATTTGTTCTACCAATCCATTGGTATTATCCTTAATTGATATTCAAATTACTTCCTCTTCGGTTGTGAGAGGTCCTTCAAGTTGGTTCCTGGATTGTTTTGACATGATCCTATTATGTGATAGCTTCCTTGCTATCTGATGACCGAATGTTCCAGGTTCATTTCTGTATTTTTTGTTCCCAACTTAGAATCAGCTATTTCTTCTAGGAACTGTGGTTCCTTATAGCAGGGAAAAGTGTTTGGAGACCACAGTCTACTGTCTAGGAGTGCTCATTGTCTCTGTGCTAGTGACTGTTTCTAAGCCTTTACAGTGGACGCTGCTTGGAAATTTTTTTTAATAAAAATATGATTTTGTCACTTCCTATTCTAATTTAGAACTAAGGCGTATATTTTTCACTTAACCTCTTCTGTCTTACATCTCTGCTGCTTTTTCTCACCTGGGTGATAATGAGAGAATATTACATAGTGTAGATGAAGAAACGACACTCAAAGAGTTTGAGTAATTTTTCATTAAGTTGCAGAGTGCAGGATTCAAACATAGATCTGACTTCAAAGGCTTTGCTTAAATTCATCTTTTAAAAATTTGGCTTGACACAGCTCCCTGGCTTCAAAGCATGGCATTTTTCATAGCACTGCTAGGTAGAGAATTCAACTCAATGAACATGTACTGAGTGGCCATTTTAATGCAAAATCCCGTTCTCTTGTGTAAGATTGATGTCCATCAGCAAATCTGGTGTCTGTCAGCTCTACATTCTAAAAATTATCCAGAAGTCAACCTTTTCTCAACACCTCTCTGCCACCACCCTGGTCATAATGACCAGATATCTTGGATTGGATGACGTACGGTATTAGCCTTGCATGGATTATTGTAGTGGCCTCCTTACTGGCCTTTGATTTCTGTTCCTGCCCCCTGCAGTCTGTGCCTGTCACATCAGCCAGCATGATCTTTTAAAACCCAAATCAAATCATGTTACTTCACTGCTCCAGACCCTCCAAGGATTTTTAGTCTCAGAGTAAAAGCCCAAGTACTTCCTAGGATTGGTAACACCCTAAATGTTAGAAATCCCTGCTATCTATATGACTTTATTTCTGACCTTCCTCTTGTTTTCTCTGCATAAGCTACTCTTTCCTCAGTGCAGTTCAGTTCCTCCTGCAGCAAAGAATGCTCTTCTTGCCTCACAGTTTTTGCATTTGCTCTTCTCTCTAATAGGCAAGCTATCCCAGAGGGGATCTTGGTGTTTAACCCTGTTGCTTTCGTTAGTTTTTTCCTCAAAAGTCAGTTTTAATGAAGCCTTCCATGGCTCTCCTAAAGCCCCTTACTTCACACATTTTACTCTCTATTCAGCTTTATTTCTTTTTCCCTAGCACTTAACACTATCTAAAATACTATACTTTTACTTATTTACCTTGTTTAGTGTCTTTTACCCCACTAGATATGAACTCCATTGCCTAAAACAGTGTCTTGTATGTGATTGGTGGTCAAACAATATTCATTGAATGAATGAATATACTTCTAAAGTTAAAGCTTTATTAATTTTCCCAGGTGGTCCAGCATTTCTTTCACTGTGCATGTATTCTCAACTAAAGTGTATGATGATATTCCAGTTTCCTAACATCAGAATATTTTTTAAAAGGAAGAATAGCTTTGCTTTGCCACCTCTTTTTCTGATACAACCCTCCACCCTCAACCTAGTGACTCTTGCTTGTTCTTCATGGAATACTTCCTCTCTTGGGACTGTATATTTCCTTTTCTTTTTTTCCTCCTGGTTAAATAGCCACAGACTGTCCATCTGAGCTGATCCTCCTTAGAAAGTGAGTCAGTGCAGCCTAGTGGAGAGTAGCGGCCTGAGCATTTGCATCTCTAGAATGTTTGTATTGACAAATGGCAGTCAGTTATTGACATTTATGTCCCTTGGTGATACTTCAATTGGCTTATCTTTGCTGGTCAAATGCCTTAATTGTTCTGGCCTTTAATTCAGTCAAAGTTGGAGCTAGAGCAGAGAGGAAAGAGAAGGAGCAATTCTAACAGAACATCAAACCTGAGCTAGGAGGCTGCTGGCAACAATCAGCTTGTCATAATGTTATGATTTGTTCATTTTTATACATTTATTAGCCTTTACTTGTTGTGCCATTTGGCCTCCAGGGCAGATAAAGTGCTGTCTAATTTGGTAGGTTTGCTGCTGTCAGAGCAGCCTCAACAGGGAAGGTGTTAGCTGCGGTGACAAATAATCAATAGCTGTCGTTGTCATGAGGAACGTGAGCAGTTGGGCCTTTCATCTGGAGGATTAGAGGTCTAATTGGATTGAGAATAGGGAGGGTGGGCTGTTGGGTAACCCTGTCAGCCTTGTGAAGCTGTCAAGTGTCCGCCTTATTCATGGTGAAGGGAGTAAGGACCCTTGTGCTTTCAGAACTGAGGAGGAAGGTATGTGAAAGCCCTGTATACAAAGGAGCAGATCCTGAGGTCGACTCTGCTTACATATGCTCCCTGTTTTATTATTTAGTTAGATATCCTTTTGGACAGTACATCTCTGTAACTTTAAATGATATCTTCCTGCAAAACACACAATACAGATCCAATTGTATTCTGCATTTGTTCTATAAAATATCAGTGAGACAGATGTGGTTGATAGTGGTATTCAAATATTTTATGTACAAATTGACTTTATTAAAATGTTTTAGTAATATGTCATGCTTACAGAAAACCTGCAAGTACAGTACATCAAACATTTTTTTTCCCCCTGAACCATTTGGGATTTGCTGACCTGGTGCCTCACAACTGCCAAAATTTTTAGTGTGTATTTTTCTAGGAACCCCGACATTCCTTAACCTTAACACAATATGACCATCAAAATCAAATAATTAGCACAATACAGAACTATGTCTAATGCTCAGACTACATTATTATCCCAATAATATCCTTAAGAATTAAGTTCAAAAATCACACATTGTGTTTAGTTTTCAAGTCTCTTTCGTCTCCTGCAATCGGGAAAAATTTCTAATCTTTCCTCAATTTTAATGATGTTGACACATTTGAAGATTACAGGCTAGATAAAAGTCCCTCCATTTGGGTTTGTTAGATATGTTCTCATAATTAGATTTACGTCACTCATATTGACAGAGATATAGAAGCGATGCTATGTCCTTCTCATTGAATCCTACCAGATGTCACAGAATTTCAATTTTTCCCGTTCCCGGTGGTGTTCACTTGCTCACCTGATTAAAGTAATGTTTCCTTTTCTCTACTATAGAGGTACTCTTTCATCTTTGTAATTAATAAATATTTGTGGGGAGATACTTTGAAACTCTGTAAATATCTTATTGTCTATATTATCTAATATTAATGTAGTCACTCCCAACTTTCTTAGGATTATTGTTTCAGGTGTAAGTTTTCCATCCTATTACTTTCAACTTATCTGTGTCTTTATTTTTTAAGTACACCCTTTGTAGAAGCATGAAGTTTGCTCTGTTTTTTTAACCTAGACTGGCAATGTCTGCATTTTAGTTGGAATGTTAGTTAATTTCTATTTAATGAATTATTGATACAGTTGAGTTTCAGTCTTCCACTTTCTTTTCTTTTCCATTTGGCCCTGTCTTTTTGTTCCTCTCAACCTGTTTGCCTGCTCCTTTTTTGGATTAATCAAATATATTTTAATATTTTATTTTAGTTCCTCTAAAATTTTTAACTATAACTATATATTACTTTTAAGAGGTTGCTTTAGGGTTGACAATGTGCATGTTTTTACTTATCACATTGAAATACTGTGTCTCGTAAAACGTAAATATGTCATTCCACTGCCTTCTGGCCTCTGTTGTTTCTGATACGCTGTCATTCCCCTTTTTCCTGTGCATGCAGTGGTTATTGTTGTAACTAGTTTCTTTCAGCACTTTATTTCTTAGCTTCAGTTTTCAGCATTAAAACCAAAAGTAGAAAGCCCATTTTAGGTATTGTACTTTTCAGTTCTAACGTTTTTATACTTGGGTCTTTTTATACTTTTGTTTTCTTTGCTGAGATTTCCTTGTCTGTGTGGTCATTATGACCACCTTTTCTCCCATAGCTGCTCTAAAGTCCTGTATGCTAATTTCAACATCCGGATCATCTTGAAATCTATTTATATGAATTACTTTTTTCTCTTAACACTGAATCCTATTTTTCTGTTTCTTTGTATGTGTAGTAATTTTTTTATTATACATTCAGAATTTTTGATGATTGATACATTGTAGGGGTTTTTTATTCTCTTATCCTCTGAAGAGTGTTGATTTTTTTGTTTGTTTTATTTTATCTGGCAGTTAAAAATGGCTAGTCATACTGAATCTGTTGTGTGTCTTTTTCTTTCTTTCTTTCTTTCTTTTCTTTCTTTCTTTCTTTCTTTCTTTCTTTCTTTCTTTCTTTCTTTCTTTTATTTATTTTGTAGTCTTTAGTTGAATTTCTTGGACTTGTCCATTGTCCACAAAAAAAGTGTATACTTTTAAGGCCTGGCTCTTCTTTCAGTGAAAAACAAGAGATGTGTACCAAGCCCTCTAACTAGGTGCAACTCAAACTCCAAATTCTATCTCTTTTGTGTTGGGTAGTAGCTGACATCTCTGACAGCTTTGTCCACCTTCCATTTGTTGGTTTCTACAGACCCCATGCCTGTGCAGTTCAGGGGTCAGCCAAGGATGTATAAGGACAGCATATGCATAAAAGAGATCTCCTTCTTTTTGGCTTATTTTTCCATCTCTGTTATTCCATCATTGTATTCCAGTCTACCATAATCTATTATCTAATCAACTTAAGTAGTCTGTTAGTCTTCCTGATTTGTCTTTTTCCTTTTCAAACCATTCTCCATTCAGCAGCCAGGTTTCATTCACTCATTTACTTATTTGTCAAATAGTTGATGATCATTCACCCAAAAGACAATACTGTCAAGCAGACAAGCTGTTTTAGCTGTTAGGCTGGCTTGACACATAGATTCAGCTGGTAAAGAGATCACAAGACCAAATTTTTAAAGGTAGTATATTATTCATGGCATAGCAAGCATCATGAGCTTTCTGATTGCATAGGTTCTCCTTGCCCTCGAGTCCTGCCGGGGTGATGTGGAGGCAGGTTCGGGTAGAGGCTGTACAGGCAGTGGCTCTGTGTCACACCTGAGGGAACTCGAGTTTAGAAAACCCCTATCTTACGTTAGGACGTTGAGCAAACAGGCCCAACCTTTGTCCCCAAGTGAAGCATTATTTTTATCATTCTGGTCAACAAATGAATCTACCCTCTGACCTGTAGGAAGATACCATCTCTAGCCTCCAAGGCCACTTAACTGTTCAGATAGCCTTGAAAAGGTAGTCCAGTTGCCAGACATCTAGAAACACTGTGGAGAATGCCTCCCAAGGAGTGTAAGGACCAAAGTACAAAGCTTTGGTCAAGCTTTGAGGGTGATTCCAGAGATAACAGAAATGTGTCCGTCTGTTCCGCCAAGTCCTTTTATCCCTTCCCTTTCTATCTGCAAAGGAAATCTCAACTGCATGTTAAATGTAGGCTTAAATTTTAGATTTTTACATCTTCCATCCCACAGCAAGATAGAAGACTGAAAATCAGAATTACCTTGAAAGTCTTGGACTTACACTCCTTTACACTAAACTGGAAAGGTGTGGTCCACAAAGGCACTTTCTATTTATCATTAGCTGTTTATTAATACCCTGAGCAGTTGCTCAACCAAAGAGATTGAGTTAGTTTGGATCAGAAGAGGGAGAGACTAGATATATACACCATGAGTCTAGCTGCAAGGGCCTTATACTCGAGATAAAGACAACGGGCCTATATTTGAGTAATCTTATAAGACAGTGTTGGTATGCCATGTCCTTACAAGAAAGTGAGGCTGTAATTGCTTCTTATGTAGGAGCAATCATCAAGCATTTATGTGGGAGTATTTCAGTTTAATATCACTAAATTAATGATATTAATTAAGATTAATCATTATATATTATCATTATATAATACTATTATAATATATAATCATTATATATTATTCATTAATATTATTCCTGCTCTTAGGTGTTGAGAAGCAGTTATTACATCAGCTTTTTTATTCTGACTTCCTGGTGCAAGCCACAAATGTGCACTGAACTAGTAACAGCGGGGGCTTTGCTTTGTTCTGGAAGTCATTCCTCAAAGAGTCTTCCAGGTATTTTACAGTCACATAATTCCCCGCGTGAAAATCCTTCCTGTCTAAAATACTCAAAATAGCTACTGAACCTGCCTAATACAGGATAGAATTGAAATTTCAGGTGGGCCTTAATGAAACAGTCAAACTTAGACAAGGAGCGGGAATAGGGAACAGAATTTCAGGCAGCAGGAAGAGGGTGAACAAAGACTGAGAGGCAGAAACGGCCATGGCAGTTTTTAGAAACTGAGGAAAGTAGTTACATGAGAGAATGAGAGGTGGCTTCGGATTTTCTATCATAAAAATCTCTTTTTCCCCTATACAATTCTGATTATTTTCGTTTCTCTTTTACTATTTCATACTTTTCTTTCTTTCTCATTCTTCCCTATTTTTTCTTTCCTTGTGTCACTTGTCTATAGCTTATACCTTCCAGTTTCACAGTGGAATCTGTAGACCTTGCTTACTCATTTGGTGACCTTCAGAACTAAAGAAGTTGCTACATCTCCCAAGTTTTGTCTTTTGCATTGAATATTTATTTCACCGTTAGCTCAACTGAGTCATTCTTGAACTTGGCTCTATTACTGAGCAGACTCATTCATAAATTTAGCCTCCTTGGCCTACCTGGATTTATTGTGGGCTACCAGAAATCCTCCTCAGATGTGCATGACTGCTCTTGGAAGCTCTGAGCTTTACAGCCCTGTTTACTGTCATCTGATTCCAAGCAGAGCAATATCTCTTATCCATTGGCAGAGGAGAGTTAAGGCTGTGATGGGGAGTTTGCGCATGAAAGTAATGTGATGGGACTGAAGAGGGTGAAGGCAAGGCCTGCTGGCGGTAATAAGGTAGGTATGTCACCAGAGCTGTAGGCAAAGTAAGTCTCAAGTACAAAACTTAAAGAACAATGGCTGCTGTGGTGAGCCGTGGTAGGAGTACCTACCGGTTACTTTTGATAAAGTAGGTTGTAAGGAGGCCTGTTAGAAAGAATCCCTGCTTTGGGTATTTTGGGGGGGTTTGTAAATTTCATTTTCCTGCCACGCTTTCTGGCATTTATTCTCAGTGTTTTATACCACCCATTTCCCTGTAGTTGGGCTTGTTAACCATAGTCTCAAGTAACTTTCTCCTTGGCTTTGTGAGAATTTTTTTTTTCAATTTCCCAAGTTTACTCTATCCAAGAAAAATAAGAATAGGTATTAAGCAGCTATATGTTTCTTATTTTAAAAAATAATACAGCTTAAGTTATAAAAGCTTAAAAGAACCTTAGAAGTCATTCTGTGCAGCATTTCCCAAAGCTTCTTCCTTAGAACAATATTCTCACGAGATGTTGCATGAAAAATGGGTCTCATGGTCAAATTAGTTTGGGAAATACTGCGTGCTCCTTCCTGGAAATTAACTGCGCACGGTAGCAACTTAAAGCCTCTCTGAGGAGTCATATAGTAGAGAAGCCTGTTTGTTTATTTTTTTTTTATCCAGGATTTCTTTTAATCATTTGATCTCAGTACTTTTTTTTTAACATAAGCTAATAGTATCTTAGGTGGTTTATAAAACCTTTTGCTAAATACTGTTTATGACTTAATTGGATTCCTTTATTTCACAGTTGAGGAGACTGAGGCCCTGAAAGTTGTCCTCCTCAACACACCTAAAATCAGTGTCTTCATTACACAAAGTAGAAGCTGAACAATACTTATATCCACAGCATTTAATAACGATAATATAGTTGCACTGGTGATCAATGAAACATTTTATTATTGCTAGAAAAAGCATTACATGCTAGCAGAAAGTTGTATAGTTTGCTGATATTTTAAATAGTTGCAGACTACAGTTCTCTGTTCCATTGGCCTTATAACAATGCCAAAAGTTGGTCCCTGGAAGTTGGTCAGAGCACTGGGTTTTGCAAAACCAGTTCAAGTCTGTCTAAAACCATTGGAAAGGGTGTTTTCTGAAGCTTTTTCTTTTCCTGTGACTCTCTCAAAATTCTTCAATTCATTCTACTCTAGAAAGTAATAGACCTTCCTTAAAGAAATGGCCATCCCAAGGTTATCACAAGTATCAGGTTTTCCCACACCTGATTATATTTCTTCCTTCATTTTGCTATTTTTTTTAGCATGCTTCATATTTTATCCCCAAGATATTTTTTTCCAGAAAATAGTATACTATACATAAGAAACACTGTAGGAATTTTTTACTTTTCAGGACTTCATTTTGGCATCATAGTTTTGGTCATTACTGTACTTAGCTAAGTTATATTTATTTCTCTATCATCAAAGAAGATATCCTAGAATTAAATTATTGAATTGTGCTTGACTTTTTCTGCCTGGCAGTCATTTAAATTAGATAGTACCTCCCACTGTCTTAAAATACCTATCATTTGTTAGGAATGCTACCATTGCCGAGAAAAAACCTGACAATGAGAAAGGAATGTGGGATGAAGAAAATGCCCAGTATCTATAATTTTATCATCAAAACTCTGTGTGTAGTTTTTGTTGCTGGAAATAAACATGAGTCATGATTGGTGTAGGGGGCTCACGATTGTATCAGAAGTTTTTATGGGCACTCTGCTGGTTACTTGATGCAAGCCGGTATCTTGTGCTGTGTTTTCTCAACTGCCTTTGTAAACACTGTAGCCTTAATAGATCATTTTGAAAGAAGCTACCATCCTGCTGAATGCGTTGGTAGCCTCCTTTCAGGTTTCTGACATATCCTTAATCTGATGCTGAGCCTTGTCATTTGGATCAATAGTAAACCAGATAAGATGTCTTCTACTTGTAAGGCTATGGCTATAAAAGGTATTTGAAAAATAAATTCACTTTTTATGTCCATGCCACAAACCTGGGGAGTACTAATTTGTCATTTGTCTCTCCATCTGTCTGTAAACAGTCAGTTAAATTGGTTATTGATAAAGGTGAATTATACTCGAAACAAGAGTAATATAGAAATAAACATAATAAATGTCTTAGATTCCTACAAAAAGGTGACATCTCTTTTTTAAAAAAAGATGGCATAACAACTTTAATCTTTATTTTAGAATAACTTATTTAATGTTGTTTTCTATTCTAAATCATCATTAATAACAATATAATTATAAATTATACTTCACAAACTATTTTACATATATTATTTAATCTTCATAATCTTTATAACATAACTATCTTTTATAACTTGTAATACATTTGTTATTCATTCAAAAAGTATTTATTTAATGCCTGCTATATATCAGTCAGAGTGCTAGGCACTATAGACTCTATATACAAAAAAACTTGGTGAAAACAGAAGAGGTTAGAATTGTAGCATTCTAGTGTTAGAAGGAATTCTAGAATATCATCCTCAAATTTATCATTTTACAGAACTAAATTCCAGCCAGTTTGCAACTTATGGTCAACCAGCTATTTAGTGGCATTATTTTTTTATCTTTAAAATATATCTTTAAAATTTTTTTTGGAATTTGTGTTTCCTCATTTGTGATACAACGATAATTCTGGCTTTCATAACAATATTTTGAACATCAATTAAGGTGTTACTATGCAGCATTTCACAATTTTAAGTGCAATCAGGATAAGAAACATTCCTTGAAGATTAGAGGCAGGAAGAGAGTATATCAAAGTGTAACTGTGGTTTGTGAGATGCAGGCTGGTCACTGTTTTCTTCTTTATATTTCTCTTTATTTTTAAAATATTTTTAATAAATATGTTACATTAAAATTAAGGGGTTTTTCCTGTTTTCTTTTAATTTTATGTTTTAGCATGATTTTGGATTTACAGAAAAGTTGTAAGAATATATGAAGAATTCTCATGTATCCTTTACCCAAATTCCCCATATGTGCACATTTAACCACACATGCTTTACCCTTCTCTCTCAGAATATGTGAGTGTGTAGACACTGTCTTTTAAACCAGTGGTCCCCAACTTTTTTGGCACCAGGGACTGGTTTCATGGAAGACAATTTTTCCACAGATGCGGGGGGGGGGGTGGAGGGTGTGCATGCTGGGAATGATTCGAGCACATTACACTCAAGTTCACCTTCTGCTGTGCGGCCCAGTTCCGAAGTTGGGGAGCCCTGTTTTAAACCATATTGAGTAAGTCATAGATGTGATACTCTTTTGCCCCCAAATCTTTAGTGCATATTTCCTAAAAACCTGGGCATTCTCTTATATAACTGCAGTTCAATTATCAAAATCAGGCAATTAATGTAAACACTATAATCCATGAACCTAATTTAGATTTTGGCAATTTTCTCGGTGATAATGTCATCTATGTAAAAGAAAATCCAGGATCAGGCATTGCATTCAATTGTTACATCTTTTAGTCTTCATTAAGCTGCACTGGTTCCTCAGCCTTGCGTGCACGTGTGTGCGTACATGTACTGCGTGCACAGTTTGTAACACTGACATTCTCTAAGGGTACAGGCAATTACATTGTCTTTCATTTTGGATTTATCTGATGTTTTCTGGTGTTTAATTCAGGTTATGCACTTTTGGTAAGAATACCGCAGGAGTTGTGCTGTGTTCTTCTCAGTGCATCGGTTAACTTTGGTTGCTTGGTACTGCACTGTAACATCACTGTTTTTCCTTTGTGAATAGCTAATTTGAAACCATGGAAAATATCCTGATACTTCTCACGCTTTTACCCACTAGTGTTAGCATCCGTTGACCACTCCCACCTAAATAGGTTATTATTATGATGGTTGCCAAATGGCAAAAGTGATTTTTAAAATTACTGCTTATTCCACATCTAAAATTTGATGTCTAGTTTGATGAAAGCAATAAAAATAACCTCTCACATTAAACAAAAAAGCCAAGAAGGAATGGAAGACATTGCACCAAGATGCTAACAGAACTTACGTTTGGTTTAGGGTAATAGAACTGCATATGACCTTTCTTATTTTCCCAATTTTCAATAATTTTCCAAATTTTTGAATACATATCTAATATGTAATTCATAACTTTTGAATGGCTTTCTTTAAAAAAACTTACAAAGTCAGGCTGTCTATTTTTTTAAAATATTTATTTATTTTTAGAGAGGGAGAAGGAGAGGGAGAGAAGCATCAATGTGTGGTTGCCTCTCATGCACCCCCTACTGGGGACCTGGCCTGCAACCCAGGCATGTGCCCTGACTGGAAGTCAAACTGGCAACCATTTGGTTTGCAGGCGGGCGCTCAATCCACTGAGCCACACCAGCCAGGTTGAATGGCTTTCTAAAATGCATGTTTGTTTATTTCCAGTTGGCACTCGAAGAGCTTGAGGTGGATACTAAAATGTTGATTTAATAATTGTGATGTGCTTGAACTCCAAACACCTGTTAGAGCAGAATTAAGACACAGCTGTGGCAAACAGGATGGTACCTACCCTGGAATAAGTAACAAAATGACACAATGAAAATAGTGTTTGATTTATATATCTTTCTTCCCCACTCCAAACACTAAACCTTGGCTTTATTTTGTGCTAACTCCGTGTCCTTTCTCTTTGCTTCAAAGGGAAAGGGTCTAAAACGGTGGCAAGAAGATGAGAAGCGGTACAAAGTTCAGGGATTGATTTGTAGATGGAGGTTGGTTATGATGTGATTTTTGAAAGATGGTTCTATTTGAGACTAGAAGACTCAATTTGACTCAAGTATTAGCATTGTGAGGACCTTGGCTACCATTTTGAAAACAGGTAAAAATTATTAAGTCAGATTACTAGTTAGTCCTCAGCATTTAACGAAAACCTTTAATGCATGGCCTAAATGTGGTCCATTAGGAATTTCTGAATTTAATGAATTTGTTTATACATTTATATGTACATTTATCTTTTCCATTATCTAAGAAGTCCCATCCACAGTGTGGTACTGAAGTAGAAAAGGCAATGGGTGGATTCAGCCAGTTGTTTGAAATAGTTCCCCCAAAGGCACATATCTTAGCAGAGTAGATTAATTTATTTTTTTTTGAACTATGTGTTAGTATCAATAAGACTAAGATACATTGTTGAAAATCTAAAGATGGGGCCAACCACAAAATTTGGGGTGCTATAAAGGAACCAGGGAGTAAACAAGATTCATTGCATTTAGCTTCTGAATTTAACATTAAAAGATGGTTTTTAAAATAACTACTTACAGTGTAACTCAGAAGGCTGGTAAGGGTCAGTGAGGAGAACAGGCCAGGCAGATTATAATGGACATCACACAGTGATGACAATGAAGAGTGAATTCTTTATGTTTCTGTATCTAAGACAAACATGGTCAAATAAAAAAAATTGTTTTGTTTACAAAGACCACTTTTATGATGAGAGGAGAACCATAACAGTAGCACAAGAAGGAGCCAGGATTTATTGAGCCCTTTCTGTGAACCAGTCACTGTGGTTTTTCACCGATGGGAAATCTGAGGCTTTGAGCAGTAGCGTGCTCCCAGTTAATGTAGCCAGCGAAGTACCCGGATCTGAATGATTCCAAAATATATTCTCATTTAATGATACTGTACTGCCTCCTCATCAGTTAACATTTCTGGTTCAACTAAAGCTTGAACTTCATTATGCTAGGAGAATGAATTTTCCTATCAGAAAAAAAGGAAATAGATTCAAAAACTGTTACCTTGTGGTTATAAAGTAAAAAACAAACAAATGAGATTACATCAAAATAAAAAGCTTCCATATAGCAAAAGAAACCATCAACAAAATGAAAAGGGAATTCACTGTATGAGAGAACATATTTGCCAGTGATACATCTTATAAGGGGTTACTCTCCAAAATATATAAAGAACTTATATGTCTTAATACAAGGAAGACAACCAATCCAATTAAAAAATGGGCAAAGGACCTGAACAGACACTTCTCCAAAGAGGACATACAGAGGGCCAAAAAAAAGAAAAAGAAAAAGAAAAAATGCTCCATGTCACTAATCATCAGAGAGATGCAAATTCAAACCACAATGAGATACCACCTCACACCTGTCAGAATGGCTCGGACGAATAAATCAACAAACAAGTGCTGGCCAGGATGTGGAGAAAAGGGGACCCTAATGCACTCCGGGTAGGAATGCAGACTGGCGCAGCCACAGTGGGAAACAGCATAGAGTTTCCTCAAAAAATTAAAAATGGAACTGCTTTTTGAGGCAGCGATCCCACTTCTGGGAATATATTCTAAGAATCCTGAAACACCAACTCAAAAGAATATATGCACTGCTATATTAATAGCAACATTACTCACAGTAACCAAGATCTGGAAACAACCCAAATGACCATCAATAAGTGAGTGGATTTAAAAAACTGTGGTACATTTACACAGTAGAATACTAAATGACCATAAAAAGGAAAATCTTAACCTTTGGAGACAACATGGATGGACCTGGAAATTATTATGCTAAGTGAAATAAGCCAGTCAGAGAAAGACAAATTCCATATAATCTCAATTATATGTAGAATCTAATGAACAAAAGAAACTGACAAACAAAATACAGAGGCATAGATGCATGGAACAGACCAACAGCTGTCAGAGGGGAGGAAGGAGCGGGTTTGGATGAAGAAGGGGAAAGGATTAGCCAAAGAACATATATGGACAACCCATGGACACGGACAACAGTGTGGTGATGGGAGGAAAGGGAGCAAAGGGGCGGGGGGATAGAGACATCTGCAATAAAAGTGTCAACAATAAACATAAAAAATAAAATAAAATCTCTCAAATTCCACAAACCCCAAATGAGCAGCATCCCGCCTTGGCATGCACTATGCCTCTTGCTAAGCAGCCCCAAGCCTGGCACTAGTGGCAGCTGGTCTCTGTTCACGGCTTGGCCTTTCCCGGGCACCTCCAAGCCCAGCACACACACCAGAAAAAGTAAAGGTCATTAGAAATTGTTGTTCTTGAGGCAGCTATATTGAAAATACATTTAGCTTTGAAGTAGCTATAGAGTGGGTCTCCTGCTTCTTTGAATCATGGAGTCAAAGAACGTGAAGCTGGATGAGTCATTAGATCATAATCCAGCCTTCTCGTTTTTCATGTGGTGGAGACAGGCTAGCAGAAATTCAGTGGGCGAGGGTCATCTGGCTGAGACCTCTCTGGTGTCACTGCCTTATTTAAATGTGTCAGTACTGCTTCAGAAACCTCAGGGAAGAAGTCCACACTCCTTTCATCATCATCTGCTCCTTGCTTACCTTTTGGCTTCTACTCTGTCCTCGGGCATGCTGATATTTAAAGCTTTTATTCCAGTCACCTCTTTCTCCCCATCGTTCCCCACCCACATTGCCCCTGCACATTCAGCTTCCTTCCCCCTGAAGCTGGCTTAATTGTATGTACGCTTTAAGGAGCAGCACAGGCGCTGTTTTCTCTGAGAAGCCTTTATCGGCCCCTTCACATCTGGGTTACGTACTGCATCTTCAGAGTTTTTATCACCATTTGCCCTTATATAGAATGTATCTCATTCCTTGTGTTACAGCAGGAAATGATATTTGCAAATGGCTTTAATCTCTATTATAGCCAAAGTGAGGCATAGTGTGGGAACTATTGCACAGTGTAATAAATGGATACAAGAGACTCGATATACCCAACAAATGCTGGCTTTAGAATTTTTATATAAGAAGAGCTTACATGGGGAAAAATAATTGGAAGGGATAGAAATAAGACCCAAAGCTGTCTTTGTTTAGCATTTTACATGAAATTCAGAATATAACCATTGTCCATATCAAAGAACTGGGGAGGCTGAACAAGATGGAGACGCGCAAGGGGGCTAAAGTATTCGTGACTCCAAATCAAGATGCAGCACAACGGCCGTCTTCTCCACGGAGTCTTTCCTGATCTGACGTTTTCCCCCTCGCCACTAAAGGCTGAAAGTACATCCTCTATCCTGCGTGTCTCTGTGGTTTGTTTTTGTATTTATTAATGCATTTTTCTTACCGCCCCATTGCTTATACTATATATTATATTGTATATGAGTGTACATCTGTATTTTAATTATTTTTGTAAAGCTTCCAAAGCTCTTAGCATATTGTCTGAGTAATTACATAGTAAATAACTAGTGAATCTTGAATGAAGATTGAATTAAGTCCATACTTCTTTACTGTGATACCATTTTGAATCACCTGCAGAGCGTGAAGAAAATATTAATTCCAAAGTCTCAGAAATGCTGATTTCATTGACTTGGGATGGAACATCCTTTTTTTTTTTTTTTTTTTTTTTTTGGTGCTGGTTTGTTGGTGGTGGTGATGGGGTTAATTATTTTTTTAAGCTCTTCAGGGTTGAGGACTCTGACATTAGGTTCTTGGTATAAACAATGATTCTCAAAGTGTGGACTCCTGAACCTAGCAGCACCAGTGTTTCCCAGGAGCTTACTTGAAACGTTGATCGTTGGACCCCACACCAGAGCTAGTGAATGAGAAGCTCAGGGAAAGACTCAGCAGTCTGTTTTTAAGCCCTCCAGACGATTCTAAGCGTGATAGAATTTGAGAATTACTGATTTAAGATAAATGTGTTCCTATCAATAAAATATCAACTATGAGAAAAAAATACATTTTATAATTATCCCCAAAGGTTGTGACAATTTAAAGGACCATTCTAAATAAAAGAGGGCACCTCATAAGCACAAGCATCACAACATTTTATAACTTTTTTAAACATTTATTTTTTTATGAAACATTCTCCATTTAGGGACTAATTTTCATAATACTCTGAATAAAATATGCTCTATTAGGCAGGAAATGCACATGAAACCCTGGCTGGTGTGGCTCAGTGGATTGAGCGCTGGCCTGCAAACCAAAGGGTTGTGGGTTCGATTCCCAGTCAGGGTACATGCCTGGGGCACATGAGAGGCAACCACACATTGATGTTTCTCTCCCTCTCTTCCTTCTCCTTTCCCCTCTGTTGAAAAACAAATATTAAAATGTTTTTAAAAAACAAAAAGGAGAAGCACATGAAAAGTCTGGCATTGGGTAAGGAAGCTTCAGAGTCAAGGATACCTTTCCATAGTTTCTTAGGCAAAAGTCTATCTACCTTTTTTTGTGGACAGTAACATTTTCTCTTTCTGTTGTGCTGTTTGACTCTGCGCCACTTGATAGCTCTGCCTATTCCTGTGAAAACCAAGTTAGTGGATAGAGCCAAGGTTTGGAGGAGGCATTGGGGAGAAATATTAGAAGAGTTCAGCCACAGAGCAACTAAAGATGTTGCCTTTCCTTCAGTCAAATCCTCTTTGAGAGCCAGGATCTGTTTTAAGCCAGAGAGATGTTCTTGGCTGATGCATTGTCTAGCTGCTCTGCCAGATGGATGAACATCTTAAACTTGGAAAATAAGAAATAAAGCTCCTTTTCTGTCTTTGAAATGCCATTCTTAGCCTTTTCCTAGGGAATTATAAAATGGCTTTTAAAAAGTTTTTTAAAGATTTGCTTAAGATGGCAGGTTAGTAATGTGATTACCGTTACAGGTTGGGAATGAGAAATTTTATCTATAAACACAGCATTTAGGCTTGACAATCAGAAATTTAACAAAAGAGGGAGGCTAACTGTGACTGGGGGAAGCAGTGCAGATTCAGTTTCATTTCTACAGCCCAGTGAAGTCAATGTCATTCAAAAACTTGGTTTTTGTAGCTATTTGCTTTCCTATAAAGGTTTATATTAAATAAAAGTCCAAGAAATCCAAGCACAACTAGGCACCAAAACCAATTTAGACAAGAAAATGATCCAAGTAGATAAGAATAACATGGAAGGGCCCTTCTCCTTTTCTAATTCATTTATACTCTGTATTTGATACGATAGTGGTACCCCATGGTCTAGATAAAAGAACAATAATACAATACTAGATTGCATTGTGCTGAGCTGTTTATGTGGATATTTAAATTATGTTTATATTTTAATTAGAATGTGGAGGTTCACTTTTCCAGTTTTATTTATGCCATTTTTATTTATGCCAGTGCTTTCATTTATGCCAGGAATTGCTGTCTTTGGATAAAACAGCTGAAGCAACTATTAATATTGATAACTCATAACCCTGTATCTTGAATCTAGCCATCTCTTCTAGTCTTCAGATCCATATGTATATTTTTTTTCCCTAGACAGCTTTATGTAGATTTCCCTCACATGCCCAAACTCCACATTTAAAAAAAAAACAAACAAACAAAACAAAACTCATAAATCTTCGTCCTCCATCACTATTTTTTCTTCCATCTTTACAGTATTTGGCACCATTTTCCATCTTATACTCATTTAGGAGTCCTCATATATTTCACTAATCTGTCTCCTTATTTTCATTCAGCTCTTCTGATTGCTTAGTAACCCCCTAACTAGTCTCCCAGTCTAAAGATTTTATCCCTTTAAACCAGTACTTCACATAGCCTCCATATATTTTCTAAAAACACAGATCCACTCACGTCATTACCTTCTTAGGCTCTTCATTGTCTCTCTATTACCCGTAGATTAGATTTGGGACTTTACCATGCTATGTGAGATTCTCCATTTTCTAGCCCCCCAGTCATATTTTTCACTTCCTCATACCCTGCATTTCATATTACAATAATATAGAATTATTTTCAGGATCAGAGATTTGGTTTTACCCTACAAGCTAAGAAGTTAGTCCTCTTTCTGTTTCGTGGAAGCTGACAATGAACATGAGATCCAGAATCAGAGACTATTCACAGGAGTAGTCTCTGTTTCTTACTACTTTTTTACTCTTTTTACTACTGTTAGCACAAAGCAAAAACCTGTATGTTTACATTGGTTTCCTTTGTCCCCAAGAACCATGGGGAAGGTGCAGAAGGCCCAGATGGACACCACAGTGGGTGTTATCATAGCTGAGGAACATTGACCTTCAAGACTCTGCTGCTTTTAGAGTAAGCAGTAAGTCCAGAGAAAAGTGTGACCTCGCCCCCCAAGATGGTTGTTGTAAACACAGCCTAGATGTTGCCTGCATAAAGAGTGGTTTGCATTCTTGGCCAAAGAACGTGCAGGGATGATCAGGACCCATGGTAAATGCCTTTTCCAACAATCCATCCCTTAGCCCTATCAGGGGTATCCCTCCTTGCCCGTGGGCCAAATGCGACTCAGGATGGCTGTGAATGCGGCCCAGCACAAAATCATAAATTTACTTAAAACATTATGAGAGTATTTTGTGATTACGTGTCACAATATATTTAATGTGTGGCCCAAGACCACTCTTCTTCTTCCTGTGTGGCCCAGAGATGCCAAAAAGTTGGACATCCCAGCGACACATTCTTGACGTGAGCATGACATTTGGTCAGCTATACTCTGATTAATCTGACAAGCAGAGGCTGGGAACAGATTGGTTTAATATGTCTCATACAACGTTTAATTAATAGGACTCCAAGCAGCAGGATGAGAACAACCTGCTGCATTGACTTCAACTGTGCTCCTTAGCATCCTGGACTAAGCACCATCGGAGATAGTATGTCTTACTATATACAACCAGGATGTACTCTAAGGCTAGTCTATTACTATTATGACTCATGCAAGGAAGTTTGACTGGCTTGCTGATCTTTGGTGTCATTGCCAATAATTACAGAAGATACTAGATGGGCTAAAAAGCAAGCCAGACCCAGTGAAGGAATGTTTCATGGCCCTTTCTCTACCACATACAAATATATAACCTGAGGAGGCACAAGTCACTTTAGTTCAGGTCGTACTGTTGTACTTAGACCACGTTGCACAGATTTAGCTAAGCCACCTGGGCAGTATCACCAAGTAGCTGCAGCTTCAGCTGTCATGCATCGCCTACCCCAGGGCTTCTCACACAGGAAGGGAAGCATATGCATCTGTGCCCATCAGATTAAAATAAATTTGTGCCAGTACCTATGTTTCTACATGTGCAAGGGAGTCCGCACTCAGGAGCTGCCACTGATGGCATCAAGCACAGCAGAGAGTTTGGGACCCTCGTGTCCACATTAATTTTTTTGTTTCATAGCCATAGCCCATGGATGGGGATGATGAACACAGAAGGGGGTCAGATTGCCAACCTCAGCTGCTCCTCGATTCAACCATGGCTCCAGATGACAAAGAGAGCATTAATTGTCATTTAACTCCCTCTACCTCCCTAATGTCTAAGGCAGTGATTTTCAACCGGTGTGCCACAAGAATTTTTAAAACATGCAATACCTGACTATTTAGTCAGGGGCACTCTTGCACCTTACATTGTCAAGTAAAAAGAATGACAACAGCCAACACAACAATAGCCATCAGTGTGAATAAATCAAAATTATACCTATATTGTTGTCAGATCAGCAAAAAAATATGTTTTTGGTGTGCTGTGGAATTTTAGTAATTAGTCTATGTGTGCCATGAATTGAGTTGAAAATTGCTGATCTAAGGGGCCCCCTTTCAGGGGCTGAAGTTATTGCTTTCTCTCCTTGGCTACAAAATTGGTGTGTCTCTAGTCATCCCCTAGATGAGATACCCATATCTCTCATCTAGAAGGTAGGTGCCTATAAGACAAATGTACAGAGAGACTCATTGTATCCCCCACCCTAGCCCACATGGACAGTGGGGGGCGGGCGGCAGGACTTGGTGAGCAGTGTACTCAATCAAGTGGTCATCGCTGATGTTAATGATCTAGGACCATGTCAACTGAAAAAACAAATCCAGGTGACTGAACCAGAGTTAAGTTTTGATTTCTAAGCCCCCTTTAGGCCAGGCTGTCAGGGAGGGGTGTATACCAACCAGGCCAGCTTGGATTTCTCTTCGGGAAAAGAAAGAAACATCATAACCAGGGATGGGCAGGGCAGAACCCCAAACTTTAAAAACAGGTGTATGTAATACCCTATCCTCTTGTCCTGATTATTTCCCAGGAGGCTGCCAAGACGAGATGAACTCGTTCTGCGAGTTCCTTAACCAAGCTGCCTCGCTTAGGGGTGTGGACCAGAAGGAGGTAACTGAGATAGAGTCAGAAATCTTTTTCAGCTTATTTCCAAGGAGGCTGTGCCAGGTCTTGGCAATTTCAGATGCCTGAGTGTGGTTGGGGGCATAGAATGTCCATCAAATACCTTAACTCTTGATGCTTCATTGGATGGTCTTTGTGACAAAGGATCACTATAGTCAGACTATGACAGATGGGATTAAAAAACCCAAAACATGAAACAGTTTATTTTTGAGGGCCTCGTGCTGTGAGTGATGCAGGGAAATCAGACTACAACAGCAACACTGTAACCTGAGAGATGTCTGCTCTGATGAGGCACAGATGCACCCCAAGAGGGGAGGGTCAGAAGTCCCTGCCAGAAAAAGGCAGGGCGATGCCCTATGTGGTGTGGCCTCCTTCATCACAAGGAAAACAGACCAATGTAGAATACTCAAGTCTGATACGTGTTTGGTGTCTATATATATACTTAAATAATTGTGTTTTAACATTAAATATAGATTTATATTTTAATTAAAATGTATACTTTATATTAAGTAATATAAAATAAAATTGTGCTGTATATTAAAATGTATATTGCATTTGTAAATTTAATAAATATTAAAATATTGTATTAATATTAATAAAAATAAATTTTATGTTTAAAGGTATATCTTAAATAGAAATTAATATTAACTTAAAAGCACATACCTTTTACTCTGTACCCATTCCGTGATGATGCATTCATTGCCATGTTCAGTGCAGGGGTGGATCCAGGGAGCAGATGGCCAACGCCCTGGGCGATGCAGGCTTATTTAGCAACCTGATTCTAGTCAGTCTTATCGGAAAATAGACCCTTACAGTGGGCATCTACAGGAGTGACCCAGACTGTTCGATTTGCAGCTACAATTTGTTCCCACAGTTTTTTTTTCCCCAAAGAGGGGTGTCTTTAATCCACTATCTATAGTCTTTCAAGTGACAGACCAGATGACTAGAGCATTGGCAACAGCCCAAGTGTTAGTAAAAGCAGGCGCAGTCCTTAGGAGTAGTGTTTAAGGCAAGGATGATGGCTTTCATGTCAGGCCACTGACTGCCTTGCCTTGACCACAGGCATTCTTCGGAGTTGGACTGCCTCCCAACGGATACCATCAGGCTTTCACTTAGCCAAGTAACAGGCTAACCAGGCCGAAGATTCCAGCAGAACCTCCATGCATCAAGGGCACCATTAAGCCAGCACCTTTGCTTTAGGCAGTGGCCACCTCTACACCCTGTGCTTCATCCTCATTGCCAGACAGGTCAGGCTACATACAGCAGAGTCAGGTACATAGTACCGTTGGCTTGTGCTAGGCTTTGCATTCACTTTCGCTTTGGAGCAGCTGCTCACTCCTGTCTCAACCAAATGAATGCCTAGTGCATTTTGTTCACTCACAGTTCTGTGTCGAAGAGCAAGGTCCTCATTGCTCTCTCCAAGTATTTCCACTTTGGATATTCCTCTGCTCAGCAGCCTTTCGTCTTGCTAACATTCCTTGCTCTGCCTGCCCGGAGATACCATTCCACTATTCAAGCTGCTTTTTTTAATCCTACTCCTGGCCATTCAGGCTCATTAACTGATAGAACAGTGGGGTGCCTTACCTGCCCAACCTTGCCCACCATTTGGGCATGATCTCAGGGGAGCTTCTCAGGCCTGAACCTGACTTGCAGGGCCCATGTCCTTACTCTTCGAAAAAACTGTGTCTGTCGGCGTCCCATCCTCATTGCCTGTATTGTCAGGTCTTGGATTTAATTTTACCCTACTTTTTTCTTTTGTATATACTAACTTATTACAAGGCAATAAGTTGCCTGTGGGTACTGGTAGAAGATGCAAGACTACCATCAGAGACAAAATAAAAGCTTTCTCACTGATAGCACAGCAAGGAGCATGAGTATTTGCATATTTGCATCCGTTTACCTTGCCCCCAAGAACCATGCAGGCAATGCAGAGGGCCCAGAGGGACACCAAGCATACAGTGGGTTTACAGGACATCTGGGGAATGCATGACATTTTAGGAATCTCTCCAGACTTTAGTAAGTGGGAAGCAAGCCTGCTCCTGTCTAAAGTCCAGGAGGGTGACATTATTTCATTCCTCAAGATTGCCCGCTGCAAACCCAGCTCTAAGAAATAGCCCAGATAGAAAGGAATCCAGACTTTGCATTCTTGGTGTACCCTGTAAGTACACACAGTGGCACTCAGGCCTCAAGGCAGGTTGCCACCCCCAGCACTGCTGTGGCATCTCTAAGCCTCAGCTGCAGCTGTACAGGAAAGTTTGATGTAATGAGATTGCTGACATCTATGGCCTGTAGACTTCCTAGGGATAGTGATTCTTTTTAAAAAATTAATCTGGTAAATGCCTTGAAAGTTTGTAAATGTGTAATTATAGAGATATCATTAGAATTAATAATAACATTATGATTCTTTTCTTTCTACTTCAGTTTTAAATAATGAATCTTTTGGTATACCTCATATGGCTAGGATTCAGAATGCCCACCTTACATTTGTGTGTGCTATTGTATAATATTCCAGAGCAAAATTACAAGCCTGTAAATGAACAAAAATATAGTGCACATTTGTGCATATAGTGAACAATTGTTTTCTCGCCAGCTACAATGAGAGTGAAGGGATGTGCTGAGGACGCAGAGAGAATGCAAAGATGCTGATCAGAAACACGGTGTTCCGGTGGGGAAAGGAGCTCTTGTAGTAGAGTGGGCCAAGTGTTGAGCATTGGAGTCTGTTAAAGGAATTGTTTCAAATGAAGAAGCAGCAAATAGCAAGGGCTCCTATGGGCCAGATATAGAAACTGTGGTAGCCATTTGGGGAAGAAATGCAGAGGATGCAGAATGTTTTGATGATCAGCTGCCAGCTGTCTAGAAGTTAATGATTGAGGCACTTATAGGGACAGAAGGCAGTTTCGTAGAAGATGATTTTAGATACTGCCAGTTCAGAAAGACACTGTCTTTTTTCCCCACTCCATGAGTGGTCATATTCACACTAAAGCCAAGAAAGTTCTTAAAATTTGGGAGTATTCTTTTCATTACTGTGAGGCCATAGCCTATGAGGAAGCTGTTATATTTGGAGAAATGGCAGGAACAGGACAAAGATAAAAGTCAGGACCAGGAAGCCACCTCTAGTTCAGTGATAATAAGTGTGATACCCCTCATGTCACTCGATACAGGGCTGCAAAAGATCATTGTAAGAACAGATTCTTAACATGGATTGGAAGCTGGGTGTTACCAGCTGTGATAATGGTGAGCAAAGAGGAAAAAAATGAAAAATAACAGCAAACAATTTTCCCTTTAAGACGAGCCTCAACAAATATTTCAAAATAGATGAAGAAATTTAATGCTAAGAAAGCTAAAAACATCATTATTCAGATCATGAATTCAGTCCTAAGGGAAGAGCACAAACAAGGCAAAAGGACAGGCCACACAAAGAGAGAAGGTATTTGCAAAGCCAGTTAAGAATTAGTACCCAGAATATGGAAATAACTTCTACAGATCAGTAAGAAAAAGACAAATAGCTAAAATGGAAAATGAGTGAACATACAAAGGCTATTCACACAAAGAAGATAAGAATAGCCAACAAATATATACAAACATTCCACCTCAGTGAGGGAAATGAAAATTAAGTCCATGGTAAAACACAATTGTAAGCCCATTTTCACTGGAGAAAAGTTAGCAAATCTGACAAAACCAAGTGTGGCAAAGATGTGGAGTGAAAGAATTCTCATACATTACTGGTGGAAGTGTGAGTTGGAATAGCTACTTTAAAGAGCAGTTTCAACCGAAAAGTTTCAGAAATTCTTGCAAATTTACCAGGAGACGTGTACAGGAAAATGCATTACAATATTGACTATAACAGTGAAAAAATAAGAAACATACTAAATCTTCCTCTAGGGAATAAATATATGCAGTATATTATTTTCATATGGCAGAATACTTTCTCCAGTGAAAATGTATGAACTAGAGCGACTTGGATAAATCTCAAAAATACCACCTTGAGTAAAAGGTGGCGAGTGATTCATACAGTGCCATTTATATAAAGATTGGAAACGTAAAACAATACCATGTAACTTAGAGATACATATGCTTATTAGAAATAAAAGTATTAAAACATTCATTGGAATGATAAGCACATTTGGGAAAATAGTGTCCAAACAGGAAGAGATGGCGGTGGAATGGGGGTAGGGCAAAAAAGGCGCGTTAACAATTCCTGTTGTTTTATTTCTTTAAAAATTAAGAGTCTGAAGTAAAATATCAAGGTATTTCATTCAAAACTTCTATATTGTTGTTGTTAAGATTTAATGACTATATGTTTTTGTTTTTGTTTTTTTCTTAAGAAGGAGTTCCTCTGAGAGAACTGGACAGAGAAAAGTTCTATGAAAAATTAAAAGTGGCATTTTGGGTTGATTATTTCCCAGATTCATTTCAAATTCTGTTCTCTAGGTCAGAGAACTTTTTCGTTCTCTTTAACCCTTTTAGATAGTATCCTCTCTCTCATGCATTTGGGGGGAAAACAAATGTTACAAGCATTTACATTACAAACAAAAGAAGATCTTGGTATGAATAATTAGAGCAAAATAAGGTGAGGCTTGTGAGTACCTAACAAAAACAAAACATCCCGTGTTTCAGAGATGTTAGGGAAGTTTTCCCATTTCCGTGGCATGGTAGACCGAGTCACATCAGAGCTGGCGTCCTTTTAGTGATGAAATCAGGGCTTTTCTCCAAATTCGGCTCTCTCTTCTGTCTTAACTGTCAGAGTCTCCTTAACAATACACATTCTTTTGATCTGTCATCTCTTTCACCCTTACAGTTTTCTACCCAGTCAGAAATTACAAAAGCAGATCCTAAAACAGTCCACACCTCAGCATTAAGAGGTTCTGTGTGGTCCTAAGAGATGATACTAAATGATTCACTTCCATGTCTTCCCCAAAGTATTTGTATTATAAGAATAAACCTGAAAACTTAAGTTCCAATTTCAAGCAATGATGAAGAAGTGTTTAGACATTTTGTTTGTTTCCTTTTGTATTGAGGGGGCTTTGCAGGAAGCAAAGTATCTGTCATGTGTGTCCCCAGAGTCCTATCACCTTCAGAGAGTTATAAAATTAGCTTGCTGTCTTGAACTAATATCTTCCCGTTTTCCACTGACACTAAATACCCTGATTTGAACCCTGAGCTCTGTCCCCTATGCTCTTTCTTAGAACCGAGTTTGTGCACAGTGGATATTTAATAAATGCTCGTTCCTGAGACCAAGGAAGTTGACTGTGGTCCAGCTGGATTATATTGTTTCTAGCTCCAGCATGCTGATGTGTTTCTGTCCTCAAATAAGAGAAGCTCCTGATCATATAGCTGACCCCTCCCATGGCAGCAGCTAAATGCCTGTTGGAATGCCCTTGTTGGTCCTATATCATCATTATCTGTAGGTATAGTATAGACATCTTTCTTGATGTAAAAAAAAAAATCAGAAAAACCATTATTTATCTCATTCCGGCTATTTTTACTTTTACCTATCCCCAGCCTTGGGCTTCTCCTCAATCACTGGCTGAGCTAGGTTTGCCATGTACGGTCATATCTTCCTGTCTACATGCTCTCTGTCGTAGGCCATTCCTGGTTTCCCCTGAGCATCTGTTTTGTTGCCTCCTCTGCGCTGGAAAACTGTTCATAATGAAACTACCAAACATTTACTGAGCATCTGCTTTGTGCACTGTTCTAAGTACTTTACAAATATTATCTTTATCACTTCCTATGCATACTAATCTCAGGTACTATTATTATTGCAATTTTACAGATGAGGAGATAGAGGCACAGGAGGATACTTTATTTAATCTGTAAAATTTTTCTATGATACCTCTGTGAGGAGCGAAGTTGAAATCTGCCAAAGATCGTGTCATAAGTGAAGCGAAGTGCAAACGTTTTGCTGCTGCCCGCTTCCGAACAAGGCTCAGCAACTCACTAGTCGCCCCCTTCTCATATTCTTTGTCATTTCCTCTTCCTTTCCTTTCCCTCTAAATTTCAGAATCAAAATGATTGTGTGACTGAGAATCTTTAAAAGGTCATGAGGAATTATCCTGTAATATATGAAGTGTTATGCCCAGAAAGGTCAGCCTTTATTTTTTGGTCTGAAGAACCATATAGATTTGTTTTTCCTGGGCACTTTTTCTTTTTTCAAAGAAAGGATGGCGAGAGATTTAGAGCAGGGTGCCCTCTTGAGGAAATGTTAGCACCTTCATTTTGGAAAGTTGGCCCTGGGTGACATGAAAAGTCCCGAGAAATGATGTCCACAGTGAATGAAGGTCAGATGCATGAAGAAACATTAAAAAGTAAGAGGAACAAAACATAAGATATCTGAGAATTAAGATTCTTAGTTGTTATGATCTAATGTAGCAACCGTAAGAATTTTCGAATAAAAACAAAACCCCTAGAAGAGATTTTGTTTCCTCTTTTCCACTCAGTCCTTCAAGTAATATTTCCTAAATACCTGTTTTGTGCCAGGAACTGTGCCGAGACAGTGGGCACTAAACCACAGTAGCTACAGCTTACAGCTTGTGAGGGCAATCACGGCGAGGGGAAACAGACACACGCCACTGTAGACAGAGGGGAGTAGTACGAATGATGTGAAAGGGTGCTAGAATAAAGAACGAAGTCAGGGTGGTCTACTTAGGGTGGTCAAGGACAAGCCTCTCTGAGAGGAAATATCCGAGCTGAGTCAGTTCACTCTTCAGTCCATTCCAAGGCTGCCCATCCCTTTTCCTAGCCTTGTTCTCTTATTTCTGCCCCAGTTCTTGAGCTTGTCTTGAATCCTGCCTCTGTCCCTGTGGGCCAGGAGGCAGCTCGCAGTCATCCTTCTGCACCTCGTTGTTGCTCTGCCCTGACCCCTTTGCCTTGGAGCCTCACAGTCTTCACCATGGCGGGAGGCTGCTTCATTAACAGACGTCTTCCTGACCAGTCCCCATAGCCCCTCACAGGAAAACATCAATGCAGTATAATCCTAAGCCGCCAAATTTCCAATAAGGTTAAGGATGGAGAGGATCTCAGAGGGTGGAAAGGACGGATAACCCTGCCCACCGTGCTTTGAAGAGGGAGAAATAAATAGGCATGAAGTAGGCAGAGAACTTGATCATGCAATACAGTTTGGTCATCTTGCCTTTGAAATATCTGTGGTACTAAGCATCTTAGGAAAGACCTCAAAAGAACCATTTTTTGCAGATTTTGTTTCAAATCTTCTATATTACACAGACATACTATACCATACAGTAGTCCCCCTTAATTTGTGGGGAATACATTCCAAGACCCTGCATGGATGCCTTAAACTGAGGCTAGCACTGCACCCTATATATGTTATGTTTTTTTCCTATTCATACGCACCTTTGATAAAGTATAATTTATAATGATAAAGTAGAACAATTAGAAGAATGTACTATAATTAAGTTATATGAATGCGTGCACTGTCTCTTACACGTGCTCTCTCTCGCTCGCTCACTCGTTCTCTCTTGTAACCCAGATGGCTACTAAGTGACTGACAGGTGGGTAGGATGTGTGGCGTGGATACACTAGACAACGGGGTGATTCTCATACCAGGCAGGACAGAGCTGGAAGGCATGAGATTTCATCACACTACTCAGAACTACCCACAATTCAGAACTTACAGATTGGTTATTTCTGCAGGTTTCCATTTAATATTTTCAGACTGCAGTTCACCACTGGTAACAGAAACCATGGAAAGCGCAACCTCGGATGAGGGGGGCTGTTCTGCAATGACTGAGTGGGATCCCCGCCAGTGTGTTGCTCTAGCCCTTGCAGTTGTTTCTCTTTCCAGGAGGGTGTAACTGACGTGCAGAGTATTGCCTGGAAGTGGATGGCCTGCAGTGACTTCCGGGTTTGTGTTTAGGTGACACATGAGTCAAGGACTTGGAGCTTCAACAAACTGCTTTTTACTTAGTTGTACCTCTAAATAGCGGTGTTGCAAGAAGACTAACCACCTCCTCCTTAACCTGATGATTGTGAACCAAACATTCAACCCCATTGAATCTCACCTCCCTCACCTCTAATTGGGGTTTAAAATCTCAGCTTGTTTCACAGAGTTGTCATATCTTGAATATAAATATGTACTACATTGGTCAGAATATGCTGAAACTAATATACTTATTGCTGCTCCTGGATAGCAATTTGGAGAATACACCAAAGAAACGTAAAATGTATAAACTCCTTTGACCCAGTAAGTTGGTTCCTGATAATTTATTCTTTTTTTCAAAGATTTTATTTATTTATTTTCAGAGAGAGGTGAAGGGAGGGAGAAAGAGAGGGAGAGAAACATCAATGTGTGAGAGAAGCATCACTTGGTTGCCTCTTACACGCCCCCAGTTGGGGGCCTGGCCCCCAAGCCAAGCATGTGCCCTTAATCAGCGACCTCTTGGTTCGCAGGCTGGTGCACCATCCACTGAGCCACACTAGCCAAGGCTATTCTTTTAAAAAATAAATAAGAAAAATCAAGCTGTGTGAGAAAAAGATGCGTATTATAGCAGTTTCTATAAAGAAAATATTGGAAATAATATTAGAATGATTAAATAAAATATATTGCTTGAACACAATCAGTTATTGACCAGCAACTACATAAACTATGCACATAGAGGTTGGGAGGAAAATGAAAAAAATAAAAATTGATAGAGTAATAGAATTATAAGTATTTTTATTAATTATTCTGAATGTTATCACTCTAGCAGAATAATTAAAAAACTTAAAAACATTTTAAAATTTAAAACAATTTGGCCTCCAAACTCAATTTCTTCTTACCATCTCTTTTTTTATTTAGGGAAATTATCGTTTCATGAAACTCCTACTGACACGTAGAGCAAATTGGATGCAGAAGGACCTAGAGGAGATGACTCCTTTGCACTTGACCACCCGGCACAAGAGCCCTAAGTGTTTAGCACTTCTGCTTAAGTTCATGGCACCGGGAGAAGTGGACACACAGGATAAAAACAAGGTAATGGACTGCCAGAATCCAGGACAAACAAGAGGAGAAAGCAAATGCTCTTGTGTACAGTACAAAACCTCAAGGACAAAGGCCGCAATTGCCACTCGTACACACGGCAGAACACACGTAGAACAATCCAAGTCTCCATATGCCCTCGTAAAGTATTTCACGTAAATGCTGTCGTTTTATCCTCCCAGCAACCCTGTGTGGTAGGTAGCATCATCTCCTTTTTACAGGTGGGGAAAGAGAAGCTCAAAAGATTAAAGTTCTGTCCAAGATCCAAGTGGCAGGACTGGAATTCAAACAGAAAGCCATTACTTAACAGCTGGTTGTGATAGTGACGGTGGTGTAAGGTCTGTGGCGGCCAGTGCCTGGCAGTGTTCTAAGTGCACAGTTGTTGAATGGCCTGGCTTTGGCATCAGACTATTTGGATTTCAGTCTAGAAGTTATAACTTGCTTGCTCTGTGTCCTTGGTCAAATGACTCCTTTGCCTCACTTTTCTCATGTGTGAAAAGGTGTGAAAAGGGACAATAAGGTGTTGAAGAGAAAACAAGATAATACATATAAAGTGTTTAGCGCAATGCCCAGTGCAGCGTATGCTTTCAATAAATGTTAGCTATGAAATGTTATTAGTTTCACTTAGGTTCTAACATCCAGTCTGGCATTTGTTGCTAGGATCTGCCACTTCCCCTGCTCTTGAATTGTAACATATTGTACACATCGGTCATTGTTTTGATCAAGTGGTTATCAGTCTGATCTTTTTTTTTTACAGGGAAAAAATGTGGGCTTTAGACAAGGGCAATATTCCTCTTCATTTCCACTAGCATGTAATTATAGAGCCTTGCTAATAACTCTTATGCTCCCATGTAATTAAAACTCTCATGATTAAATCTACTGGGTTTACATGCAATAATCCTTTCACTCTCATACTGCTCTTTATGTAGTTTTCAGATTTTGTTTAGTAGTCACTCACATAACCCAGAATTCTGTAATCAACTTTATTTTTACAGCTTACTGTTAACTAATATTATTCCTAACTCATAGCATGTCGAGAGTGCTAATATTTTACTTTAAAAAGCACTTCGATAAAATCCACAAGGACCATTAATCACTTAAGCTGTGAATGTCTTTGTGCTTTATAATGTCTTCCCCAAATATTCGAGGAACGTCCTCCTGTCTTCCAGTATCTGTATATTATTCTGTGTGGAACAGGGATGGGAGGCTGTCCAGTGAAGACAGATGGAAAATGGGTCCACACAGTCCAGACAGGCCCAGAGGAGAAAGGAAGATAAACGCCTACAGCCGTGATTCTCAAAGTATCTGAGGGAAAGGATCAGTTTGTTTTTAATTTCCAGTCTGTCACAGACCCATAATTTAATGACATACATTAAAAATGAACAACAAAAAAAGAACCACTCAATTAAAAAGGGGCCAAGACATTTCTCCAAAGAACGTATACAAGGGGCCAGCAAGCACATGAAAAGATGTTCAGCATCGCTAATCATCAAGGAAAAGCAAATCAAAACTGCAATAAAATAGTAATTCATACTCTTTAGGTTGCTGTTATTACACACGCACACACACAAATACCAAGTGTTGGTGAGGATATGAGAAATTGGAATCCTTTGCAATGCTGGTATGAATGTAAATTGGTGCAGCCACTGGGAAAAACAATATGGCAGTCCCTAAAAAAATTAAACATAGAATTACCATATGACCCAGTAATACTCTTTCAGGGTATACACCCAAAAGAATTGAAATCAGGAACGAGGATGGATATTTGTACATCCATTTTCATAGAAACATTACTCATAATAGCCAAGAAAATGGAAATAGCCCAAATGTCCATTGATGACAGATGGCTAAACAAAATGCAGTGTATACATACGGTGGGATATGATCCAGCTTTAAAAAGGAATTAAATTTTGACACATGCTACAACATTGATGAACTCTGAAGATATTAGGCTAAGTAAAATGTCAGACACAAAAGGTAAAATATTGTATGATTCCACTTACGAGGTACCTAGAGTCATCAGTTTCACAGAGGCAGAAGTTGAACAGAGGTTGCCAGGGGCTGGGAGGAGTTGGGGAGTGGGGCTTGTTAAATGGGTGTGGGATTTCAGTTTGGGAAGCTAAAAATATTGGGGATGGATGGTCTGGTGGTTATATGACAATTTGAATGAACTTAATGCCACTCAACTGTACACTTAAAAACAGTAAAATAGTAAATTTTATGTTATGTATATTTTTTCACCACAGTAAAAAAGAGAGTTACTAGAAAAATAAAAAACAAAGACATAAAAAATACAACCCCAAACTTTTTTACTCTTAGATACAACAGACATAATATTATATTTCAATGACTGTATTCACAACAAACATAACATGGGAAAAGAAAAGAATTATAGACACCATATGTGTTATTTATTGAAAATGTAGTTTATAGGCAAATTAACTGCTATTGCACTTATGACTTTTTGTTCTGCCATTATTACTGAATAAAAGGTAATAAGTTAAAATGTGACTCTTTGTATTAAATGCCTATAGGTATACTTTGAATGAATACCGTGTATATATTGAGTGTTTGTTGTGACAGATGAGCTCGGTTCCTGCTGTTAAATGATCTGATTCTAGATTGGATTGATAACAGTGCTACTTGAAAGGGACAGTGTGTATCTAACCAGGTTCCCTGTGCCTCCTGAATAAATCTCCTGGTAGAGAAAGCAGTCTACTACGGCATGTCGCTGAGAACGCAGAAGAGGTTTCAAAGCAACATCACATTCAGGGTGTTCATTTTTAACTTTTATCTGAAATAAAGCAAACTTTGCTGTACTTTCAAAAGCGATCTTTGATCAGTAACTAGGGCTAACAGTTTATCATGTAAAATTATATTTCTTCTTTGATATAAAAAAATTTCCAAATCTATGATTTCCTATGTATGTCTCTTCTTTTTGATAAATAATATAATTGAAAACATTGTATCAAATTCTTAAGGTGTTGGGTGCAATATCAAAATCATCACTTACTTTGTTATTATTCATAAATGATTGGGCTGCTTTTCTCCTTCTTCGTATTACCATTTCTTAGTACCTGATGACCTAAATGCCCACCGCAGTTAAGAGGGAAGGTTCTGACGGCAGACTGTCTGGGTTAAAATCTCAGTTTGGCCACTTACTACCTTTATGTCGTAGAGCAGATTACTTACCTTCCTTGGGCTCAGTTTCCTCATCAATCATGCGCAGATTCAAAGGTACTTTTCTCCCAGAATTGCCATGATGAGTACGTGAGATAAACATATAAAGCTCTTACAACAGTAAGAGTCTGGGGAAAAGTGTTGTTGTGCTGTGACTGTTGCCGTTGGTATTGTTGTCGTTTCAAGAATCTCAATTTTACAGCAAACAGCTCTGCATTGGAGTGCCTACTACAATAACCCTGAGCATGTGAAGCTGCTTATCAAGCATGATTCCAACATTGGGATTCCCGATGTCGAAGGCAAAATCCCACTTCACTGGGCTGCCAACCACAAAGATCCGAGCGCTGTTCATACAGTGCGGTGCATTCTGGTGAGTACAGTGGTGCTGGTGGACCTGGCTGGTCTTTCCAACAAAATGTTTGTCTTATGAAATATCCAGTGTACACAAAAGCAGATCCTGTATATAACACACAAGCAAGTTACAAAACAAAAGAATGTAACAAACATGTGAACATATCACTCAAGAAATACTGCAGAACATTTCGATACCACTATTTAACACCATTATTAAGACCATGTAGAAGTTTTCTATGCGCCATTTTCCAAATGTATTCTCCCTTGACCGAGGCCATTCTCATTCCTGTCCCCCCATCAACTACTCTTGTAAATTTATATTTCTCATTCCCTGCCTTTGTTTTGTACTTGTTTGTATTAAATAGTGGGTAGATATAAGTGAATATTTGCGAAATAGATCTAAGATACTAAGAGTAAGGAGACAACAAATACTCACGTACTCATCACTGCTAAGAAACGGTACATTACCATTACCTTTCAAGTCCCCTGGGCACCTCCCAGTACCATTCTGTTCTCTCCTTTCTCAGAGGCAACCAGTATGGTCAATTTGGGGTTTATCATTCCACCTATTTACCTTAGAGTTTCCCCACATATGTTTGTGTCCCTAAACAACATATTGTTTAGTTTTTAATGATTTTTTAATTATCTATATATGGAATCATTGTATGTGTGCTTTTGGGGCATGACTTTCTTGCTCAACATGATGCTGGTGATGTTAGCTATATTGCTGTATGTAGCTGTAATATGTTAGTTTTTACTGCTATATAGTATCCCATTTTGTGAATAAACCTCACATTATTCATTCTGTTATTGACAAGAGATTTGGAACTATTTCCAGTTTTTTGCTATTTACTAAGAGTGACACTTTGAACTTTTTAAAGCATATCTATGGGTATATATTTCTATACATGTTGCACATGTTTAGAAATGCAATTGATGTTTTTGTTCATTAATTATATATCTAACTAACTTGCTATACTTATTAATTTTGAATATTTAACAGTCGATGTTTTTGAGGTTTTCTAATCACTCCTTCCCAAATTCTAATTTACATGCTATGATAGTCTAATATTTCATGCTATTTTCATACAACACAGAAGTTAGACTTTAAAAGATATTATTTTGTATATACAATGATTATTTACTTCTACTTGCATGTTGACTAATTTCTCTGCTCTGCCTTTCTTCTTAAATCTCAAATTTTCCTTCTAGGGTTATTATCTTACTTCCTGAAATACAATTCTTATAACTTCCTTTAGTGTAGCTCTTTTGGTGAGAACTATTTTTTTAACCATTCTGCCTTTTTAATTTAATTTTTTTATTTTTTAATATATTTTATTGATTATGCTATTACAGTTGTCCCATTTTCCCCCCTTTATTCCCCTCCATTTTGCATGCCCCCTTCCACCCATATCCCGCCCCCCTTAGTTCATGTCCATGAGTCATACATACAAGTTCTTTGGCTTCTACATTTCTGTGTTGCTCTTTAATATATAATTTTCCTGTCTATACAATTCTAGATAGTTCTTTTTTCAACTCAGTCTTTATTATGTTTCCCAAACTGCCTCTCATTGTTACTCTTGAGGGGTCTGTTATTGGTCTAATTGTCATTCCTTTACAGATGATTTACCTTTCTTCTCAGGCTGCTTTTAAACTCTTCTCAACAGGGCATTCTACAGTTGAGCTACAGTATGTCTAGGTGTGGCTTATTTTTTCCTGTTCAATATACATTCTGATTATAGCTTCTTAATTCTGGAAAATATATAGCCATTAACTCTTTAAATATTGCCTCCTTTGCATTCTCTTTGTTCTTGCCTTTATGGCCTCTAATTATACATATTTTAGACCTTTTTATTTTATTCTCCATGTCTCTTAACTCCTCTTTTACATTTTTTTACTTTTTTTAGTTTTATTTTAATTATTGTTCTTGTACAGTTTTCTGTCTTTTACTCCCTACCCATCCCACCACCCCAGCCCTCCCCACCTCCCTCCCATTTCCACCCCCCCTAGTTTTTGTCCATGTGACCTTTATACTTGTTCCTGTAAACCCTTCCCTTTTTCCCCTGAAATTCCCTCTTTTCTCCCCTCTGGTCACTGTCAGCCTGTTCTCAATTTCAGTGTCTTTGGTTATATTTTGCTTGTTTGTTTGTTTTGTTGTTTAGGTTCCCATTAAAGGTGAGATCATATGGTATTTGTCTTTCACCACCTGGCTTATTTCGCTTAGCATGATGCTCTCCAGTTCCATCCATGCTGTTGTGAAGGGTAGGAGCTCCTTCTTTCTTTCTGCTGCATAGAATTCCATTGTGTAAATGTACCATAGTTTTTTGATCCATTCATTTACTGATGGGCACCTAGGTTGCTTCCAACACTTGGCTATTGTAAATTGTGCTGCTATGAACATTGGGGTGCATAGGTTCTTTTGGATTGGTGTTTCAGGGTTCTTAGGATATAATCCTAGCCATGGAATTGCTGGGTCAAAAGGCAGATCCATTTTTAGTTTTCTTAGAAAATTCCATACTGTTTTCTATAGTGGTTGTACCAGTCTGCAATCCTACCAGTAATGCACTAGGGTCCCCTTTTCTCCACATCCTCTCCAACACTTGTTGTTTGTTGCTTTGTTTATGATGGCCATTCTGACCGGTGTGAAGTGTATCTCATTGTGGTTTTAATTTGCATCTCTCTGATAGCTAGCGATACTGAGCATCTTTTTGTGTGTCTCTGGATCCTCTGTATGTCTGCCTTGGAGAAGTGTCTGTTCAAGTCTTTTGCCCATTTTTTAATTGGGTTGCTTGTCTTCTTTGAGTGGAGTCGTGTAAGTTCTTTATATATTTTGGAGATTAAACCCTTGTCTGAGGTATCATTGGCAAATATGTTTTCCCATACAGTTGGTTCTCTTTTTATTTTAATACTGTTTTCTTTAGCTGTGTAGAAGCTTTTTATTTTGATGAGTTCCCATTTGTTTATTCTGTCCTTTATGTCCCTCCCTTTTACATTTTCGACATCTTGTCTATCTCTGCTGAGTTCTAAATAATTACATCAGATCTGTCTTCCAGTTTACTAAATCTTCTGAGTCTGGTTTCTTGTTTACTATGTTCATTGAATCTTAATTTTAGTGATTACATTTTTACTTCTGAAAGTTCTATTTGGTTCTTTTTCAAATCTTCTTGGTCATGCTCAGTTTTCATTTTATTTTTATTTTCTTACATGTTTCATAGATAGTTATTTTTATATTCTTTATGTGTTAATCCCAATATCTGAAGTCCTTGGGGGATAATTCTCACTCATACCTTATTTTCTCACAGATCTGTCTTTTTTTCCTTGTAAATATATCTTAGTCCTTGGGAAACTCAAGGGCCTATAATACTATTGTGGTATTTTTGAAATGTTTATAATACCTTTCATACTCTTCTTTGTAAAATAGGCTGGCTGTACAAGCAGGTCTAAATCCGAGATGGCCCTTCAGAGAGTTCTCACACTGGGGCGAGAGGGCATGGCTTTTGATATGACCTAATCTGAGAAGGGACACGACCTTGGGGGAGGCAACTCTCTTGAGCCGTAGCAATTTCAGGAGGCTGGCTGTTGAGGGTCATCAGCTGGTAGTACTCAAAGCAGCTGTGGAAACAAGTCCTTTAGTCCCGAAGGGGACCGAAGCAGTGTATCATAACACCTGCTACAAAGATCCAGCAGAAAAATGAGTAAATGTTGTGAACTTGATTTACAGAGAAATAAAGCCAAACAGCCCATAAACATGTGATTGAAAATCTCAACCTCATTTATAAAAGAAATAAAAATTAAAACATCAGCAAAATGCCTTTTATACCTACAAGGGGAAAAATGTAGTAAGCTTGATGATACCAAGTGGGTAATTTATGCCAGCATTTGGGGAAACAACAACTTTTACACCTTGTCACAGATTTGATCACTGGTACAACCATTTGGAGGACAGCCTAACAACCTACTTGGGGATGCAGATATCCTTCAACCCAGAAACTCCCTTGCTAGATTTCTAGTCTAGAGAAAAATCTCACCCATGTGCTACAAGGGGGCAAGTAAAGGAAGCATGTTCATTGCAGTGTTACTGCTAATACTGGGGAAAATGTAAATAACCTAGGTGTCCCTCAGGAGGAGAATGGGGAACTACCTTGTGCTTTAACAAATGAACTGTGGTCAACATAGGTATCCCAAAGTCTACTTTGAAAGAAAAAATTGCCAAAGGATATAAGGAGTATAATGTGTAAGTGTAAATATTAAAAAATACACATACAAAATTTATGTATCATTTATGTATGTATGTGTAGGTAGCAAAAGAACAAAATATACAGCATTTGCTCAATCCATGACAAGTGGATTGAGCACAAAAATACATGTTTTGATACCTAATTTCATCTAGTTAGACAGTACATGGTGTTTATTATGTCTTGTCTGTACTCTTTATAGTTCAATATGAAAATAAATTTTAAAGATATAGACTGCTTTTTTCTGAATTTTATCACTTTGCTGTTCTGAGAGAGAACAGATGTTTAGAAAATGGCTCAGTTAATAATTATGTCAAATGTGATTGACTGAGGATTCTATGTGTGTCTGAAGTCTCTGGTTCCTTAAAAACAGGATGCTGCTCCAACGGAGTCTTTACTGAACTGGCAAGACTACGAGGGTCGAACACCTCTTCACTTTGCAGTCGCCGATGGGAATCTGATGGTGGTTGATGTCTTGACCTCATATGAAAGCTGCAATATCACGTCTTACGATAACCTGTTTCGAACCCCACTTCACTGGGCAGCTTTACTAGGTGAGTTGAATGTGAAGATCAGCAATAGGAGGAACTACATGAGTGCAGGAAACTTTCTACACCCTCTCTTTCCCAAACTCCCATCTTCTATTCAATTATTTTAATTTTTAATTATGTGGCATTATTTTACACCTAAATATCGCTATGCTTAAATTTTAGTATTATAAATGTGTTCTCTGTCATATTTTAATTTCAGCATCATGTCTTTTAATTTTTATCATGAAAGTAATACACATTTACTGACAAATGTAAATGTAAAATAATTCTCTTTTCAAAATCAGTGTCTTTATTTTGGGGGAGGAGGGCTTTAATTTTATGTTCGTGCTAACACAATCATATTTGATTTTTTCTTTATATTTTTCTGGTATGCCTTTTACTTAACATTTTTGGGAATCACATTTTTAGATGAGAAAGTGCATGTATGCATCTGATTTGGGGGGTAATGAGTTTTTCTCTTTTAGTGAAGGAGTTTTATCCATTAATAGTCATTTTTATAAGGTATATAATTTGTTTCATTTTCTGTTCCTCTGCTCTTTGAGTATTATTGGTGTTTTTGGTTTTTCAAAAAAGTTTTTGCTTTTGTTTTCTTGTTTCCTTTGTTTTCTGCCTTTTGGTGTACAGATTAAGTTTGTTGTTATTTGGTTTGGAATTAGCTAATGTTTCAGGAGGTTATTTAAGTTTTATTAATGGTTACCTTTAAATGGATCAGAACTTTTTAAGCCTGAGACTTTTTAAGCCTGAGACAAAGTCAAGAGCAAAACTGCATCTGTTGATTTCCACCTATTTAAACCAAGGAATTTAAGCACACTTTTACTTATCACTCTCAGTATTTGTTAGTATAACCTGAGGTTTTCTTTGCCAATTATTACTGTGGCTTTAGTTTTTAAATTATATATTGTCTCTTTTGAAAATGAACTTTACATTTGCATTCAGTTTTATAATCAGATTTTTTATTGTTATTTAGAGTTAATTTCAATGTGCAGTTTCATTCCTTTTTCCTTTTTTTTTTCTGCATTCTGGGAGGATTTCATAAATTTGTCTCCACATCACTGAAGTGACTTTTTGTTCCGTAAGTTCTGCATTCTTTCTGTCTCTTATAGATTGTATTTTGATTTCCTTCTCTCATCCATATTTCCTTTTATCTCTATTTCCCTTTCTGCTTCCTTTCATTATCTTCTCATTTCCATCCATTTTCTTCTTAGAATATTCTGTTTTGTTTCATAGAGCCCATCTTTTTGCACTTAGTCAAAGGTGCCAAACCGTGTCCTGATCTTCCTCTGGATCCTTCTCTAGATCACTTTCTGATATATTCTTCATCTTTCCAATGGTGTTTTACCCTTCAAACAAGATAAGATGTCTTCAGTTGGCCACATGGCGTGGACTGCCTTTGATCCTACGTTTGCTGTTTGTGTTCTGGAGAACTCCATCTCAGACCATGCTGGAGAGCAGGTCGATGGGCACAAATTTCACCAAAGTCCTTTTTTCTGCCCGGCTTTCATGCAGCGTCTCCTTGCTCTGCTAATGTGGCATCTCCTTCATTGCCTGGTTCCTCAATATGCTGAAACCAGAGAATTTATGCAATTCAGGTTTCCTAAATATACTATCAGGTTTGTTCATTATTTGATCCTTTCCACAGTTCTCTGCTTGTGGAGACCACATCCTCCAGAATGCATGGCAGGATGTTTTCCCCACCACCACCCCATCACTCCTGCCCGCTTGTTTTCTGGGATTTGAAATTACTGCTTAGATGGTAAAAGATTGGGGGGAGGGAGGTTAGAGGGGATGGATAGGAGGCCTCAGAGATTCCCACAGATTGTATTACAGTTTGTCCTCCTGGACAGTAGAAGAGAACAGCCGTGCAGTTCAGACTGGTTGTGTAGCGGAGCCTGGAGACCAGAGACATGGATGGCTGGGTGGGGCTGGCTTCTAATGCACCTTCCACCTTTCTTATGGGCAGGTCAGGGAATGCAACAAGCTGATACCTAATACACGTTTTTCTCAATCTGGAAGTAGTAATTAATGTCATTTCCTTCCTGACTGGAGATTTAAGTTTTTAGTGTTGTAAATGTTTACCTTTGTTCTACATTATCATAGTATTTTAATGAGAAGTCAGACAGGAGGCCAAAGTGGGGGCCGCTACTCAGCAACCATTTTGAATGTTATATTATGTACCAGAGATTTTTCTTACCCCTTTCCTTTAAATAGATTATAAATTAATTAACGTCCTTTGTATGTGACTGTTAACTTGTGTCTGCTTTCAGGCCATGCACAGATTGTCCATCTCCTTTTAGAAAGAAATAAGTCTGGAACCATCCCCTCTGACAGCCAAGGAGCGACACCCTTGCACTATGCAGCACAGAGTAACTTTGCTGTAAGTAAAACATGACAATTATCTTTTTTCTTAATTAAATTTTAATTTTGATGTGATTGTAATTCATATGCAGTTGTAAAAAGTGAAACAGTTGTAAGAAACAAAACAGAGAGATCCTGTGTTCAGGTTCACCCCATCTACCTCATGGTAACATCTTGCAAAAGCATAACACAATGTCATAAACCAGAAATTGACATGGATACAATCCACTGACCTAATTCAAATTTCACCATTTTACACGTGCTCTCTTGTGGGTGTTTGTACAGCAGTTATCTTTCAACAATTGTTCATACTGTTGAAATGCAAGTGATAATCTGAGTTTTTATGAAATTCTTATTCATATGTGAAGTGTTAGACAGTTTTTATTTTAACTGTTCACTGTAATGCTTTAACTGTTTTAATTTAAAACAGTTAAAAGTGTACTTCATCTTTTGTAACTTCTATAGCACTAAGGACAACTTAGTGCTCAGCAATCTACAATTGTCCTCAAAGCAGTGTGGCAAAGCATCGGAGCTAGGCGAACCTTGGCTGGATTCCTGACTGTGCTATTTGCTAGCTGTGTGACCTTGCACAAGTTTCTTAACCTCTTTGAGTCTTAGTTTCTTCTTATGTAAAATGATGATAATTATGCCTTTTCTTTTAGGACTGTTGTAAGGATTAGAAAAAATTTATGTAAGTGCCTACTGTAGTCTTGGCATTGAGCAGGTACTCAGGAAATAGCATGTATTCTTACCATTACCACTGCTAATAATAATCTACATTATATACTTGACAAAGCAAGCGTGTGAATTATTGCTATTTCCAAAGACACTGAATAACATTAACAGTTCTTCACTTAGTAAGCCACCCTTTATAACTTACAAAGCACTTTCTCATCCAGTATGCCACTCAGTCTAGCCATAACCTGATAGTGTCCAGCCTGCTTCAGCCTCCTAAGTATGAGTATCTACCAAGAACCAGAGACTCATCCAGAGGCCCACATTAAAACAGTTACAGTTGATTCTGATGCTTTCTACATGATATGCATAGTGCAACTCTTGGTTTCATTAAATGAATGAAAGAAAGCATTCTTTCATATAAGAATGCTGTCATCAACATAGTATAATTCTATCTTCCTGCCCTTCCCAAAAGCTTCATTGAATACACTAAGTACTCAGTAAAATATGTTTTTCCGCCTTTCTCTGTCTCTGGTACGCGCAACAACTATAGCTACAGTCCTTCCTTCCTGGCATTCATAAAAATGTATTTTGTTTATCACCTAGAGTGTTGGCAAACCATTATCTTCTTTTATCTTCCACCATCTCAGAAAAAATACAAAGTAGATTTTGAAGAGGATGTTTTTTCTTATTACAAGTAGATAAGAAAATCAGTTGGCCCAGTCTAGCCAGTCGATGAAAATCAGAATTCAATCCATGTTTTAACACCAGACTGTGGGATAGAACATGTTACAAGACAGGTCATAGTATCCCTATTTACCAGTGAGGAAACCAGGGCTCCAAGAGATTGAGTGACTTGCCCAGCACCTTGAACCCAAGTCTTCCTCCCAATTTAATGTAGGTACAGACACCAGTAACTCAGTGACTGTGCCAATGGGACTGAGAAAGAACGGTCGAACATTATGGATGTTTACTCAAAGAGATACTCCTTTTAGATAATCTGCCAATCCCAGAAATGATTTTTTTCTAAACTCAATTTCAAAGCCCTTGATATTTTTGTACTTTAGTAATTTATAAGAGGTTTCAATTCTCTTTTTGAAAAACATCAGCAGTAACAAAAAATCCTATGATAATTTCTTTTGATTCAAAAGCAGGGAAAAATACTTTGCTTCCCAGTGGAAGTCACATATAACAGTGGCTTTGTTACCATAATAAATACTCCTCTAGGCCCTCCAGTCAAGATAGTGGCATAGGCAGACATGGCTTGCCTCTTCGCACAACCACATCAAAATTACAACTATAGTGTAGAACAACCATCACTCAGAACTCAGAAATCAAGTTGAATGGAAGTCTGACAACTACAAAATTGAAGAAACCACATCCATCCTGACTGGTAGGAGGGGCAGAAACATGGAACAAGCTGGTCCCGCACCCACGTGTGGTGGATAAAAATTCAAGAGGGATATCGTGGGAGTGAGGAGTCCCAGACCCACACCAGGCCCTCTAGTCCAGGGTTCCAGTGCCTGGAACATAAGTCCCTACATCTTCTGACTGCAAAAAACAGGGGGATTGAGTCAGTGGAAGAAACTGCTGGAGCCCCAAGCAGTTCCTCTTTAAAAACCCACACTTGGACTTAATCAGACTCACTCCCTCTGAGCTCCAGCATCCAGGTAGCAGCTTTAAAGGCACCAGTGGTATAGAGGCAGACACTGAAGTGTTTGGCATCCAGGTGAGCAGAGGTGATTGTCTCCTTTCTAAACACTCCCCTCACAGAGCTGGCAAGCTGGTGTCATGCCTGAGACTCCATCAACCTGGCTAACACTGTTTGACCCATCTTGGAGATCCCCAGGGACTCTGTCCCACCCAACTTATTGCTTTTCCATATAAATGGCTGGTCTTGGTGCATGCTTCACAACTTCCTAAATCCTGTTAAACAAACAACAGCTGGCCTCAGTGAGCCCCAGGCCTGGCATTAGCAGCAGCCAGCCTAGATTCACAGCTTGGCTTTGCCTGGGAATCTCCAAACCCAGCTAAGTAGCAGCCATCTCATATTGCTTTATAACTCAGGCAGGGTAGCCCTGGGGAAAACATAGGTTGGGGCTGACCTTGACCTATATCACCCAGGAAACCTCAGGGCCAGCTCACCCAGTGGTCAGCTACAGACCACACTGGAGCACCACCACCCTGCCCATGCACAACTGATCCTCCACAAAGGGCAGAAGTTGGTGGTCAGTTTTCACAGCCAGTCCTTGCAACTGACTAGCCTGGGTAAATCCCTCCCATTGATCTGTCAACAGCAACCACAGCTCAACTACAAGAGGAAGGTATACTCAGCCCACACAAAGGGCACACCCCGAGTACCCAGCTTGGGAGATAGGGGAGGCTGTGCCACTGGACCCTACCGGACACCAACCACATTAGGCCACACTACCAAGACATAGAGTCAAAGCAGCTTACCTAATACACAGAAACAAAGACAGGGAGGCTGCCAAAACAAGGAGACAAAGAAACATGGCCCAAATGAGAGAACAGATCAGAACTCCAGAAAAAATGTTAAATGAATGAAGATAAGCAATCTATCAGATGCAGAATTCAGAACACTGGTTATAAGGATGCTCAAGGAATTTTGTCAGGACCTCAGCAACATAAAAAAGATTCAGTCAGAAACGAGGATACACTAGTTGAAATAAAGAATAATGTTCAGGTTAGCAACAGTAGAGTGAATGAAGTCGAGAATCAGATCAGTGATATGGAGCATAATGACCAATAGAATAACAAGAAGAAAAAAGAACCCCCCAAAATGAGGGTAGTATAAGCAGCCTCTGGGACAACTTCAAGAGGTCCAACATTCGCATCATTGGGGTGCTAGAAGGAGAAGAGAAAGAGCAAGAAACTGGAAATCTATTTGAAAAAATAATGAAAGAAAACTTCTCTAATTTGGTGAAGGAAATAGGTATGCAAGTCCACGAAGCACAGAGAATCCCAAACAAGATGGATGCAAAGAGGCCCACTCCAAGACATATCGTAAAGAAAATGCCAAAGGTTAAAGATAAAGAGAAATTCTTAAAAGCAGCAACAGAATAGAAATAAGTTAACTATAAGGGAGTTTCCATAAGACTATCAGCTGATTTCTCAAAAGAAACTTTGCAGACTGGAAGGGACTGGCATGAAATATTCAAAGTCATGAAAACCAAACAAGACTGCTCTGCCCCGCAAAGCTATCAGTCAGAATCAAAGGGCAGACAAAGAGCTTCCCAGACTAGAAGAAACTGAAGGAGTTCATCATCACCAAACCATTATCATATGAAATGTTAAAGGGACTTATTTAAGAAAAAGAAGAAGATCAAAACTGTGAACAATAAAATGGCAAAAAATACAAATCTATCAACAACTCAATCTAAAAAACAAACTAAACAAACAAGAAGAACAGAGATAGAGTCATGGATACAGAAAGTGCTTTGATGGTTGCCAGATGGGCGGGGCTGTGGGGGAATGGGTAAAGAGGTGAGGGGACTAAGAAGTAAAATTAGGTAGGTACAGAATAGCCTTGGGGATGTGAAGTGCAGTATAGGAAATGGAGTAGCCAGCGAACTTAAACGCATGACCCGTGGACATTAACAGTGGTGGGGGGATTGCCTGAGGGAGTTGGGGGTTGCTGGGTGGAGGGGGACAAAAGGAGAAAAATCAGTACAACTGTAATAGCATTATCAATAAAATATAATTTAAAAATACTACTCTAATGGCTCAAAGTTTTAAATGAAGTTTTCTTACAGGAAACAGTTAAAGTCTTTTTAGAACATCCTTCTGTGAAAGATGATTCAGACCTTGAAGGAAGAACATCCTTTATGTGGGCTGCTGGGAAAGGCAGTGATGATGTTCTTAGGACTATGCTGAGTTTAAAGTCTGACATTGATATCAACATGGCAGACAAATACGGAGGCACAGGTAAGAACTGGTAGACATGATTACTTTGCTTCCATTCAGGCTCCAAAACGATGATGCTATAAAACTGGTACAATAGTACTTTAAAATCATTCTCTAATTCAATGTTGTTTGACTTTCATCTTTACTTTTTCGGTTTAGATCGCCAGGATATCACTCATAGGCCTTATTTCCTCCAAGTATGACAGCTAAAATTAGCCTTTTTTTCTACCAGGCGAATGGTGGCGTTTGGTTTAAAACCCTGGTTGCTCCTTAGACATGATTATGGGAACTCAGTTCTGAGTATCTTTATGTAAAAAAGCAGAAACCTATACTTTAAAACTACACATTTTAGTAGTTATTCATTGTATTTGCAAAACTTTAGCGTTATTTTTGGGAACGCACACATCTAAGTATATTCTCACCAGTCTCCCTTAGTGTGCTCTTTTCTCAGGTTTGAATAGCTTTTCCTCATCCTGCTATTTTAGAGATAAGCCTCCATGACTCTCGAAGCTTCAAAGCTTCAAGTCAGCTTTGCGTCAGAAGCTCTTACCAGATACTTCTTTCCATCTCTTTTTCTACTAAGAGAGACCTTTATGTTTTCATTAATAAGAGAGGTACAGGTTTTTTAACCTTCATTGTCAGCTGGAGGGTTCTGTCTGGCGTACTAGATCCTCACTACAAGTGGAAAAGAAAGAAAATCACACCAGAGCACAGTAATGCTACAAGCTTCTCAATGTTATGTTCCCTTATTTGTAGAAACATACCAGAGCCGTGTGCATCTACGTATTGTACTGGATAAGACCTTTCTGTGCCACCAAAACTATTGATCCAGCATCGGGGGGAAGACTAGAGAGGGAAGTCACTACACTTAATAATCTCTCCCTATACCTACACCCCCACCCCCTCTAAATTATTTTTTAAAGAGTTTTTAGATAATGTGAATTTTGATGAAGACTTTACCTTTCAAAATTGTTTATTAACAGAGCCTCACAGTAGACCTTAGACTTCTCAAGAGGTATAGTGCAGATACATGGGACATCATTGAGTTTATAAATGGTTTAAACATTTAATTTTTTTTCTGACTTCCATTAATAATGCAGTCCTTCACTTTATCACTAGCCTTACTTTTAGTTTAACTTTTCATGTATTTTAATGAGGTATAGGTGAGAATACTTGCATCCTCTTGGCCAAAGTTGCCTTTCTGATGTGCACTATGGTTGGAATTCAGACTTAACTTTTTCTCAGATTCATTAACTCCCTGGGCTCTTTCTCCAAAGGATTTTATTACATGTCAGAGATGCTTCCTGACATTTCTTGTCTGTGAAAGTTAGCTCTTTTCCATCATCCCTCTGTGGTGCTATTTTATCCTCCCCATTGAAAAAGGAGCTCTAAACTGTAATTGAAAAACAAAAATAAAAAAGCAAAAAAAGTAATAATCAGTAGATTCAAATTTGCTTTAAAAAAGTTCTTATCAACCACTGTATACAGACATTATTTGGATCTTGATTCAAATAAATAAACTATAAAAAATTATAAAGCCAGCCCTGGTTGGTGTGGCTCAGTGGATTCAGTGCCATCCTGTGAGCAAAAAGGTCACAGGTTTGAGTCCCAGTCAGGGCACATGTCTGGGTTGTGGGCCAGGTCCCCATTTGGGGGCATGTCAGAGGCAACAGTCAATATATCTCTTGTACATTGATGTTTCTCTCCTCTTTCTCCCTGTCTTCCCCTGTCTCTAAAAATAAATAAAAATCTTTTTTAAAAAATGATAAAGCCATCAGGAAAATATAAGCACTGTCTGGGCATTTGCTATTACAGAATTTTTGTTAATATTTTTTACGTATGATAATGGGACTATGTTTGGAATGCTGGGGCTGAAGCTCTGCAAACCACATTTCCCCTTTGCCAGCTGATGCCCTGGTAGAATCAGCCCACAGCGGGCAGTAGAGCAAGACTGGAAATCTGACTGAGCAACAGGGGATTCCATATTCCCGTATGCTTTCTGTTCTTGTTTTTGTTTCCTGTTCTTCCTGTGCTCATCACTGTACTTTGTTCCAATGGCAGTATTAGTTTTACTTTGCAGTTTTTCCATCACTCACAGTGCCAGCCTCAGAGCATCCTCGGCACCCTCCTCAGAGACACCAGAACTAGCCAACCCAGCAGAGCCCCTCCTCAGAGGTTCAAGTTTCTGTTCTGCAGGGCTCTTCATCTAAGCGTTTTAAGTTTTAGTATGTCCATCCTCTTGTCTTTGTTCCTCCAGTCCTAGAATTTGTAGCTGTTTTCTGCATTTACTACCTCTGTGATACCTTAGTGTTCCTTTTGGCTTTTTTTAAATCTTCAGTACATAGATAACAGTTCTTTTATTAAGTTCTCTCTGTAAGCCTGTCTGGCATGGTTTCTGTCTCCTAAATGGGCCCTAATTGGTACAGTGGTTGTGTTTCCAAAAACACAAACAAAAAAACCCCCATGTCTTTCAAATATGCTTACTAAAACATTTACAAATGGAAGGATATGACTCTAGACCTTAATAAAAATAATAAGAAGTGAAGGGGTAGAGGGCGGCAAGCGGGAGCAAGGTTAGCCACGTGCTGCTGGTCGCCAGAGCTGGGTGGTGGTTCCATCGGGTTTACCGGACTACTGCCTTCCCTTTTGACTATGTTTAAAATTTTGAATAAGATAAATTTAACTTTAAAAAAAATAGTACTTCTGTATAAGCTAGCAGCATTTTTTCAAAGAGGAAGCAACAATATTTAAATCTAAGGTTATTTTAAAATAAATAAATGCAAATACTCAGAAATGGGGAATTTCCTTTAATAAGAGCACTTGTTCTATTTTTGCTTAGTTGACATTGTGTCTGTTTCTTTTTATTTGACATTGATATTTTTCTGACGAGTACCTATCTATTGTATCCTGATGCCAAATGACAGCATTATAGGATTTCAGAATTAGAAAATACCTTAAAATTAGATCTAGTCCAGGGTTCTCCAAACCATGTTCTTCAGAGTGACCGGTTTCTATGGAGGTACCTGAAGTGAGCTGAGGGTGGGGATGCTTAAGTGGATAACCCTCTGCTCCTGCTCTAGCAGAACAACTCTTATCTGTTTCATGTATTGAGCATTTGTAAAATTGCATTTGAGGGAAAAACATTCTTATTCTCTTAAAATGTGAAAACAACTGAAGTAGCACAGGTGTTTCATGCCGGAACCCGTGTCACAACATTCTTCAGTAGTGGTCCTTCAGCCTCTGAACGGCTCCAGCATAGGGGACCCACCGCTTCCCTGCTAGCCTAACTCTCCTAGAATGGCCTTCCCTGTACTGAGCCAAAATTTGTCAGCCCGAACGTTCCACTCTGTGCTCTCTTCCATGTGACAGTGCTTCAGACATGTGAAACCTCTCACACCTGTCTGGATCTTGTGTGGGCCAAACCAGAATTTATCCGTTTAGGCCAGAGTTCTCAAACTCAGGTATGCGTAAGAATTGCCAGGGCTGTTCCTTGAAATCACATTTCCAGACTGTATGGACAAAAATCCTGTTCGCATCCTATCAACAAGTTCTGTTGACTCCACCTCCAACATACATTCTAAATCTTCCTACTTCTCTCCATCACCACTCCTGCCACCCTTGTTCAAGCCATCATTTTTCACCCGGTCCACTGCGACAGTTTTAACTGGCCTCCCTCTTTCATTCTAATCCACCACAATGCATTTTCACAGAACAGCTAGGGTGTTTTCTGTTAAATCCACAAATTGGAAAATATCCCTCAGCTATTTAAAGCCCTTCAGTGTCTTCCAACACGCTGACGTGCATGGCCATTTAGGATCTGGCCTTTTCTACCCGTCGTGCTGCAGCTCCTTTGCCTTCCGTAAGCATGGATTCATTCCTGTCCTTGTACTAACTGTTCCCTTTGCCCAAGCTGCTCTCTCTCCAGATCGCTGCATTTGTCTCTGTTTCTTATAATTCAGGTCTCAAATGTCATCTCCTTAGAAAGGCTTTCCCTAACCCCAATCAAAAGTCACCCCAAGTCAGGAGTGACCCCAGTCACTCTGAAATCAAAATGTCTCTTATTACTCATTACTTTAATTGTATCATTCATCAATCACTATCTAGTAGTTTCTTGTTTACATATTTGGGGAGGGTTTTATTCCCCTACTAGAATGTAACCTTATCTGTTTTGTTCCCTGCTGAATTCTCATCATTACATTAATACCCACACAGCATGTTCTCAGCAAATCTCCGGGAACTGCAATTTTACAGGTATCCTAGGTTCTGATTCATGGGTCACACTTTATGAAAGAAACATTGTTTTGGGCACTCTGGAGCCATCATACTTAGAAAGAATCGGCCCAAGCCTCTGGAGAGTTACCCAGGCAAATTCAGCAGAATTTAAAGAGTAACCTAAAGAATGGTGGCAGGAGACAAGCACTGGAATGGAGTAACATAGGCAGGTGTCAGCCCAACATGAGGCTCGCATGTAGACACAATAATTTTTCAAACCCCTTCCAAGTGCACCAGAGGAGAGACCACATTCCACCTCCGCGTGCTCTCTAATGCTGAAACAAATTGCTCTGTCATAAATCGGGCCCCGTGGAAACTGCTGGAGCCATGCTGTATGAAGAATGCCCTCGATGCAGTGAGATGTGCACACTCTCAGTAGCACGCGGGTTCACAGACCAGCCACAGGAAGAGCTGGTGTAACCCGCTGAAGAGACCAGTGACGTCACGCCGTCCCTTGAGCGCATGCTTATTGAGTGCGTTCGTGGGCAGAATTGCCTGTCTCATTTCCATTATTTCTCTTTGTCATTTTTTTGTTCTCTTGCTCTCTCAGAAAGGAAAAAATAGTAAAGTAGTAACTAAGAAGAGGGGACCATTTCATACCAACAGGATGGAAAGGAAGAAAACAGTGAGATGAGAAATGTAGAAGGAAAGGAGAAAAGTATAATACGTAGGAATAGAAGGAAGAGAGAAATCTACCAAAGTGAAAAATAGAAAATCCTTAAGGTCAGCTTGCATTTAGCCAAAATGATGGAGAAATTAAAGAAGGAAAAGATACATAGTTAGAATAGAAAGAGGTAAAGTTGTTATTGAAGAGCTCACCACTTTCTCTTGCTCCCTTTTTAGCTTTACATGCTGCTGCCCTTTCTGGCCATGTCAGCACCGTGAAGTTGTTATTGGAAAATAACGCTCAAGTAGATGCTACTGATGTCATGAAACACACTCCACTTTTCCGAGCCTGTGAGATGGGACACAAAGATGTGATTCAGACACTTATTAAAGGTTCGTTATTAAGAATGCTCCTACTAAGTCACTCTCAAAGGTCGGAATTGTTGCATTCACCACCTGAAATATACAGCCTTACATGGCAGAGAGCCACAGGGGTAGAAGGATGAAAGGAAGAGCGCCCTGCCTGGCATAAGGAAACGCAAGGGCCTAGCTCCACCTGTTGGTGGTTGTGTGATTCTGGCAGTCACTTCACCTGCCTGCATTTTCTGTAAAAGAGATACGATGCCTATCCTGACCAATGTGTAAGTTTATTGTCACAATAGGATGGAGATCATATACGTGGAAATACTTTGCGAAGCGTAAAGCATTTCGGAGACTGTTATGTATTTTTTAAAATGTTGATTAATGCTCTCAGTGTTAGTCCTTTTCCTTGTATCCTTGCTTTTTCAGGTGGAGCAAGGGTAGATCTAGTTGACCAAGATGGACATTCTCTTCTACACTGGGCAGCGCTGGGAGGAAATGCTGATGTGTGCCAGATATTGATAGAAAATAAGATCAACCCAAATGTGCAAGATTACGCAGGAAGAACCCCTTTGCAGTGCGCTGCATATGGGGGTTACATCAACTGCATGGCAGTGCTCATGGAAAATAATGCCGACCCTAACATTCAGGACAAAGAGGTAGAGGTTCTGGGTCTTTTCTGTATTGTTTGCTCCAAAGTGTTTAGAGTATTTTTTTTTCTTTGTTCACTGAAATGAAGTAAAATGACAATTTGCCAAACGAAGAGCTCCCCCACAAATCTGCTAATTAAAAATGATTTTTATTTGCCCATGTTCTCTTCCAAGTCCTTGCCTATCTATATATCTATATAATTTAACAAAGTCATTATATAAAGTATGGATAATTTCATACTTTTTGTAAAATATATATACATGGCATATGGATATGTATATAAATATATATGATATGATTGTACAAGCCACATTTTGTTTTGTTCACCTGAAATTATCACCAGTATTGCCCTGGCTGGTGTGGCTCAGTGGATTGAATGCCAGCCTACAAACCAAAAGGTCACTGGTTCAGTTCCCAGTCAGGGTACATGCCTGGGTTGTGGGCCAGGTCCCCAGTTCGGGGCATGTGAGAGGTGGCTGATGGCTGTGCCTCTTGCACATTGATGTTTCTCTCCCTCCCTTCCCATCTCTCTAGAAATAAATAAAATCTTTTTTTAAATGATCACCATTATTATTATTAAAATATTACATTTGGTTTATAATATTTTTCATAGTCATGGATGTTTAATATTCCAAAGTTCTAAGAGCTTTATGTTTAGTAACTCACTCAGTCCTCACAACAACTCTATGTAGTCACTACTATTATTATTTCCATTTTACAGATGAGGAAATTGAGGCTCATGGAGCTTAACTAATTATCCTAAAGGGATAACAGTGGCAGGTTGGAGGAAGTCAGGATCCAAACTATGTCTGTCACCCAAATTTTAGAATTAAACTTCCTATTGCTAGACACATTTTATTATATATCATGTTGCATTAATCATCTATATGCATTTAACTTTTTTATTTTGGCTTATTCCCTTGGGATAATTTCCCCTAAAGTGAGATTATTGAATCAAAGAATGAATGGTATGTGATTAGGCTCTGATATGTACTGTTGAACTGGTTTCTAAAACATGTGGGTTAATCTCTGCTTCCCCCAGCTGTGTAGTAATATAGTGCTTTCTCCCAATTTAGCCAATATTGACTTTTTTGGTACTTTAATTCTTTAAAAATCCTAGCATGTTTTGTTTTTCCAAGTCATAAAATGTATTTCCTATTAATGCCTTCAATAACTATTTATGAAGGTTGTTACTATATGTAAGTTTAATATAATGAAAATATATCAATATGGTCCTTGTACCTATGTTATTATAAATACTTGTTTTATAATTTGCAATACCTTTTACATTTTTTACAAGTTGCCAGTGTCTTACTTTCCAGTTCTGCTTTTATATATAGTGTTTTATGTGTATTATTTTGGATTATCTGCATAAATAATCATACTATGTATGAATAATAACACTTTTCATTCTTCCTTCCCAATCTTTATGCCTTTCACTTCTTGTCTTACCTTATTAAACTAGCTAGGACCTCCAATACAATGTTGAATAGCATTGGTGATAGTTGACATTCTTCATTCATCTGGCTTCTCAAGGAGAAAGCTTTAAATATTTTACCATTGAATATGATATTTGCTATAGGTTCCCTTATATTTCTAGTTGCTAAGAGTTTTAAATACAATTAGCTGTTTAACTTTTGTCATACTATTTCTGCATCTATCAACATGATCATATTATTTTCTCCTCTTTGCTGTTAGTGTGATGAATGACATTGATTGGTTACATTTTTTTTTCAGATATTAAACTACCTTTTCATTCCTGGAGTAAACCCCACTTATGATATATTTTTCAAATATATATTCGTAGATTTTATTTGCTAATATTTTGAGATTTGTGCATATATGTTCATGAGAGAGTTTGGCCTATAATTGTTCTTCCTTGATCATACTTACCAGGTTTCAGTAGCAGGGTTACACTGACCTTCCAGAAAGAGTTAGGAAGCAGTACCTCTTTCCTTATTCTCCTAACAAGTTCATATATGATTGGCGTTACTTCTTCCTTAAATGTTAAGAGAATTTCCTGGTGAAGTCATTAGGTCTATGTGTTTCCTTTGTGTAGAAGTTAATTAATAACTGATTTAGTTCCATTAATAATTACAAGACTATTTATATTTTCTAATTATTTTCCTCTCCACTTTAATAAGTTGCATTTTTGAAAAATTAATCTATTTTATTAAAAAAGTCAAATGTGTTCATTTAAATTGGCCACATATGCTTTTATCTTCTTTATGTCTGTGGGACGTATAGTGATTTTTTCTTATTCACTCATGTTAGTAATGTGCATTGTCTCCTTTCTTTTTAAAAAACTTTCCCATTTTGCTTATTCATCTTTTCAGAGGACTTCTGTCTCTGTTGATTTTCTCTATTTTTTTTTTAACTATCTCATGGTATTTACTCTTACATTTATTATTTTCTACCATCTACTTTCCTCAGATTTGACTCACTATTTTTTTAAAGATTCTTTTTGATGAAAGTTTAAATCCTTGATTTTTTTTCAATATTCTTTTCTAATCTATGTATTTAAGCATACTTCTAAGCACTGCTTAACTGTATCCTACAAGTTTGGATAAGTTATACCATCACTATCTTTCAGTTCAAACATTTTCCCATTTTCTATTTTGATTTATTATTTGACCGATGGAATATTCAGAAGTGTACTGTTTAATTTCCAAGCAGTTAGGCATTTTCTTACTATCCTTTTGCTGTTTATTGCCTTAATTTCCTATTGCTGCTGTAACAAATTACCACAAACTTAGTGGTTTAGAACAACAGAAATTATTATCTTACTGTTATGGATGTCAGAAATCCAAAATAGGTCTCATTGGTCTAAAAATCAAAATTAAGGTGTTGGCAGGACTACCTCCCTTTCAGAGGCTCTAGGTGAGGATCTGTTTCTTGACTTTTCCAGCTTCTAGATGCTGCCTTCATTCCTTGGCATGGGCCCCTTCCTCCACCATCAAAGCTCGCCGTGACTGTCTTAGTCTTTCTCCCACGGCTCCCCAGACGCTCACCCTCCTGCCTTCCTTTTTCACTAATAAGAGCCCTTGTGATTACATTGGGCCTACCTGGATAATCAGGATAATCTCCTACTTCAAGGTCATCTGATTGGCAATCTTAGTCCCATTCACATCCTAAATTTTCACGTTCTGTATAACATAACATAGTTACAGATTCCAGAAATTAGGATGCAGACATCTTTACAAGGGAGCGTGTTATTCCACCTGCACATTAATTTGTATCTTAAATTTTACTATGGTCAGAAAATATACTCTGAATTATTTTAATCTTTAAAAGTCTTTTGAGGCTTTCTTTGTGGCCCAGGTTATGGTTGATTTTGGTAAATGTTCTATGTACACCTGAAAAGAGTACTGATTTGTCATTGTTGGATGCAATGTTTTATATATTTATATGTATCACTTAGGTTAAATTTTTACATTGTATTGTTCACATCTTCTACATCTCTACTGTTTGTTTTATCCACTATTGTAAAGATGTGTTAAAAATCTCCCACTGTGATTATGGATGTGACTATCTCTCCTATTAACTTTGTCAGTTGCAGCCTATGTATTTAGAAGTTGTGTTATTAGGTGCATGTGCATTTAGGTTATGATATCTTCTTCTTTGACAGCTTTCACACTTTACCTCTAACAATGCTTCAGGACCTTATCTTTTATGACATGGACACTTTTGATAATGCAGGCTATTTATTTTACTCTTTGGGTTTACCGTATGATTCCTCATAATTAGATTCAGGTTTTACACTTTTGGTTGGGACCTTATAGAAGTGACAGTGACTCCTCTGGATGTCACCTCTGGAGGCATACAGTGCCCTCTAAAGAAGTGCTAATCTTGATCAGTTGGTTAAGATACTGTCCTTTTCTCCACTGTATAATTAATATTTTCCTTTATTATAATTAATTTGGGGGAGAATTGTTTATTTTTGAGTTAGCATAAATATCTGTGTCCAAAAATACCTACTCCAGATGTACTTGATTTTTGCTCATGCTTGTAGGGAAGAACAGCTTTGCACTGGTCCTGTAACAACGGATACCTTGATGCCATTAAATTGCTACTAGACTTTGCTGCTTTTCCTAATCAGATGGAAAACAATGAAGAGAGGTAAGTAAGCTGTTGATTTTTTAAAAAATATTGTTCATATCACATCCTTTCTGCCAGATTAAAAATCTCTACATTAGATACTGTTTCAGAAATAAGAATTATACTCATAAGGAAAACATTACATTAAGAAATCCTGGACCAGCCCTGCCTGGTGTGGCTCAGTGGATTGAGCATGGGCTGTGAACCGAAGGGTCACCAGTTCGATTCCCAGTCAGGGCACATGCCTGGGTTTTGGGCCAGGTCCCCAGTATGGGGTGCTTGAGAGGCAACCACACACTGATATTTCACTACCTCTCTTTCTCCTTCTCTTCCCCTCTGTCTAAAAATGAATAAATAAAATCTTAAAAAAAAAGAAAGAAAGAAAGAAATCCTGAGCCAGAAAAAAAGATCAGAAGTTCCATGCAGTGTTGACTTGGAATCTTGGGATGTTAAAGCTATTCAGAACGTTAGATATTACTTAGGGTAAGCTCACATTTTATAGAATAGGAAATTCCTATGCCTTCTTCCTACTGGTGGCTAGCATAAAGTCAGGGGGTCCAGACTGACCAGGACTAGGAATTTGGCTAGGCCAGTGGCATGTGTTCCATATTTAAGAAGTTTTTGTTGGTGAAGAGGATATTATCAGTTAGTGGACAAAGGTGCCACCACATAGCATGAAAAAATGAGAAGTTAAGCTGAAAGGTCAGGGTTTGAGTCTCGATACAGATTTCTTGAATAATATGAGATCCTCAGAGTTAAGCTGGAGTTGTTCCCCAAGGACCTGGGCCAATGAAAAGGACCAGACACAGTGTAAAGTCTAAGCAGAAGAGATGCTTGGTGGAGCTGGGTCTAGGAAGATTCTAGTAATTTGTAGGTAACAGCGAAGTTTGTAGTCAGACTTGCATACCTGAACTCCCCGCGGTCCAGGTCTGCGCTCTAGCTTTCATTGCTCATGGATTCCCTAACTAAGGGGCCCCTGCTCTGACACCGTCCCCACCCTCTTAGCCGCCACAGCCAGTTCTTTCCTTCTGTCGTGGAAACTTTGAAGAGAAGGAAGGACTTTCTCTAGGCAGCTGACTCAGCGGAAGCATGCTCCTCCTGTCGGGGGCCAACCCCTTCGCCTTCTCCACTTCTTTCAGAACCTTTCCCATTACCTTTCAGAACCTTTGTCCTCCATCCATTGTGTTCCAGCTCTTTGCTCTGAAGTTGGTCTTCTCTGTCTCTGAAGACTGCCTTCTCTCAGACTGTCTCCACAGCCCCATGTCTGCATGCTCACCATTCATGCCTTTGCAGTCCGGCTTCCATCCTCACATCTGTACTGAAATCCGGGTCTGAGTGGTCCCTGACGAATTCCTAATTGAAAAACTGCATGTGGTCCTCTCCGTCCACTCTCACAGGCCTTTCTGCATCCTGGTTCTCTTGCTTCCTCTTCTTTACCTTATTGTGACAATATCTTCTCTAAGCTTTTGTGACAGTTTATTTTTCTGATTCTCTTCTAATTACGTCTCCTCCTTCCTTATTTCTTTGGCTCCTCTCCTGGTTTTTTGTTGTTTGGGTTTTTTCTGTTTTTGTTTTTGTTTTTGTTTTTCCATATAAACATTCTTCAAGGACTGGATCTTGTCTCTCAGCCTATCGCCTCTGGCAATCTGACCTGCCACTGAGGCTTCAGCAGTCATCTGGGTCCTGGCAACTTCTAAAACTGTGTTTCAGACTCAGTGTCTCTCCTGGCTTCACTTCATTACCTGCATCAGTGTCTAAAGCCAGTCCTCTTCAACTCTTTCTGGGACTGTCGTAGCGTCTCCTTGCTGTTTTCCCACCTTTGATCTTTCCTCATTCAATTCATCTGCTTCCAAAGTAGCCTAAACTGTATTCCTTGTGTAACTGTTACTCATGTCATTCCTCTGTTTGGATGCAGCCTCATCTAAGGAGGTTGTTCAGGTCCCACCGTCATGTGTCCCACACTTTGTCCCCCTACACTGTGTAATTGTCCTCCCCCATTATCAGAGAACCCCTGAAGATCATGGTCATCTCTGTATTGCTTCCAGTGCCTTTTTTTTAAGTAGATGCTCAATAAACAACTGTTGCATTGTCAAGTTCATGTATTCAGGCTCTTAGTAAGCATCACCCTGCTTCATACCTGCATTAGAAACTTCTGCAATTTTTAGAGCACATGCAGAATTAGATAAATTCTTGTGGCATATCTTACTTTAGGAGCAATTGTATAAAGAATTCACTCTCTCTATTATAGTCATATGACAACTGCAAAACAAAAACGACTTGAGGGTTTAGGGGGTTGGCCATTGAGGGAAGTTGGAAAGCCAAGTGGAGTCCTCCAGACTGAGGTTTCGACATTAAAGCAGATATGTGAGAGAGCTGAAGATTCCTGCCTTACAAATTCTAAAAAAAACAAAAGGGAAAGTTTAAGCATCCTAAGAATTAGTGATGATTTATTTCTATAAAGCATTCATTTTTCGATATTACAGTGTTTACAGCATGACTATTATTTTGGGGAAACAGTAAAAAAATATTTTGTTTGCAATTCAGTTCTCATTTATATGTTATGCATTGAATTTCAGACCTAAATAAGCCTGTGAATTAAGGTGCTTACTGCCTCCTGGAGTAAACATGTATAAATTACAGACCAAAAGGCCAGAGGAAAATTCACCTAACTGTACTTGCCAATCTGTAGATGAAAAGAGACAGTGGCACTATTCCAGGTCCCTTTAATGTTTCATCAGCAATGCACCTTGATGTACAAATGTCAGAACTTGGCACTGCCTTTTATGTTTATTGACATTCCAGTTTAGGCATTCTGCTCACCCCATCAGACCATTCCCACATGGCAGGTCCAATTGTATCTCGTCACTTGTCTTTATCTGCATTGCTTCGTGGCTGGTTACCGTCAGTGCAGTGCTGATTTTGACTTCTCATGCGCTGACACTGACCCTTGATGGGCCCTGCATAGACACAATTTTTGCCAGCTCCTGCTGGCTTTCAGTCAATAACTTCCTGACAGCTACACTCTGCCATCGATGGGAATATTCACAGCATTTGAATGTTTCTAAATTGAATTGGGAGTAAAGAAAGATACAATAGTAATAATCACAATATGGTCAGTTGCTTAAACTCCACAATCTTAAAACCTTGCTAGACATTTGGATTGTGTTCCTTTGATCAGAAATGGACTGAGAATCCTAAATGAACCAGTCGTTTAAAAAAAGACAATTTTCAGAAAATTGGGGGGAATTTGATCATGGAGTGGGTATGGGATCTTGCTAAGGAATTTTGTTAATACAATAATGACATGGTTATATTCATATCACTTATAGATAAATAATGAAATGCAGGGAGATGAAATGAGTTGTGAGATTTGATTTAAAATACTTTAGCAAAAGTAAAAACGCAGGGCTTGGATGAAGCAAATATGGCAAAAATCTTGCTAAGTGTTAAATTTGGATGATGAGTGAGTAAAGGAATATATAACTACATACTCCCTACTTTTGTTTATGTTTGAAATTTCTCCTAATAAAAGTATAACTTTTCATAATAAAGATATTAAAAAATATTTGAAATGCAATTTTCATCCACAAATAGCCTGAGAGATCCAGCCTTCCTTTTTGCCTGTTCCAAGTTAGGAAACAGAAGCTCAGAGAGGCGAAGAGAATGCCCAGGGTCCCCCAGGTCTGCTGACTCCCAGTTCCACGTTCTTTAGGGTCTCTTCTGCCACCTGTTACTCCTTTTTGTCATATTTCTAAGAAAAGGCATGGTTTGGGCCTTTATTTCATAAACCAGAGTCTGAGAATCCTGTTTGTGCACTATGTGAAAGACTGCATTTTAATTGTAGAAAAAATGATCAGTCTTACTAAACATAGGTTATTTGCAAGTTGATTTTAGAAGTCTCATTCTACGAGGTGTAAGAGACTCACACCCAATAGTACATAGATGTGTTGTAGAGACATTATTGAGCAAGGGAGTCAGTCGTTTGGTCTTAGTTCCAGTCTAGCTTCTGCGGGTAACTAGTTACAGAACCTTCAGCGAGCTGCTTAATTTTTCTGGGTCTGTTTATTCATTTAATACACTAAATTAGCTCTGCTATCGTGCGATAGTCTTTTCCATTGAATGTGCAGTTCTGAATTTATAAAACTCTACCTACTTATAAATAGTGTTTTAAAGATTATATAGGCATCTTTATTTATGACCTTCTGGTCTCTGGACAGGAGTGGCAAATTGGGCTGCCCTTACACAGGGGTTCCTTAATTTTAGCATTTGGGGCTCTCTTCTGAATTCCGAGTTCCCATACCAAAGTGGCCAAACCACCCTTTGCTTAAACTGAAAACCTCATCCTTTTATGGCTTACTGTGACTGTTAGGTGGATTTGAAGAGAGATCTTTCTTTTTCTATAATCATTGAATGATTTTCTGTGTCTAATGATTCATCCATTAGATGAATCCATTATAATTATCATCCATTATAATCATTATTCCTCCTCAGATATCAGCTGATTATTTCCTCCTAATATATCTTATTGCATTAAATTTAGTAACAGTCACTCAGAAAGAAATCGGACCAGTGGCTGCCATTAGGTGGTTAGAAATACTAGTGTGGGTCCAGCGGAAATAATCTTTATGGTGCGTGACCACGGCACAAATCATGCCACAGTGTATGTCCTGTGATGGTAGCGGTAATAGCCAGCATTCCTGAACTCCTTCCATGGTGCCAGTGCAGTGCCAAGCTTCACAGTCGGCTCACATCTCCTGGTGCCCGGTCTGTGATGGGGAAGGCTGCGGCTTAGAGACAGCGAGTGGGTCGTTGAAGAGTGACCGTTATCATTGCCATGGTTGGATGGTGGAATTTGGGGTTTGGGGTGCTTGCCTCCATTTTTTTTTACTTTTGGCATTTGCAAGTGCTTAAATGTGCCATTTTTATGAAGCAGTCATTTTTCTTTAAAAAAAGAAAGCATATCTGCCAAGATATTAACGGTGGTTAATTGTGAGGGACGTGAGATAGGTGACTTATTTTCTTCGTGTATTTATCTGATTTATTTTATACTTCTAAAAATGAAAATTTTTTTAAAGAATTTACTTAAAAATCACACAATTAGAAAGAGCCAGCCCGGGCTGGTGTAGCTTAGTGGATTGGGCGTGGGCCTGTGAACCAAAGGATTGCGGTTCGATTCCCAGTCAGGGCACATGCCTGGGTTGCAGGCCAAGAGGCAACCACACATTGATGTTTCTCTCCCTCTCTCCTTCCCTTCCCCTCTAAAGATAAATAAGTAAAAAATCTAAAAAAAAATGCCATTTAAAAAAAAAAGTCCTTTAAAAAAAAAAGAAAAGAAAGAGCCAGGTGAAATATAAACATATAACTACATGATAATAATACCCATCCTTTCTAAATAATACATTTGTCAAAAAGGTTCATGTGCCCACTGTACAAAATTTAAAAGGCATCAAAGGGCAGGGCACTGGGTGAAAACGGGGCGTCCCTCCAGCTGGCACCCCTGAGGCAGCCAGCTAGCTCCCTCTCGGTGGCACCACTGGTACCAGTTTCTTGGCAAACATCTGGAGATATATTTTATACAGGTGAACATACAGGGAAGTATTCTTTTTGTACAAATGGAGCATGCCATAACACTGTTCTGTTTCTTACTTTTTTCATTTTCTTCATTTAACAAGACATCCTGGAGACTGTTCCTTATTTATTCATAGACTGCAGTAATGGCTGCATTACACAGATGTCTTCATTGCCTGGACGGCCTGTGCTTTATTTAAGCAGCCCTCTGTTAATGGATATTGAGGTTGTTCCCATTCTTTTACTATTTCAAGCTGCGCTTCTATGAATATCTGTGCACGTAAAACATTTCATAAATGAGAGCAAACCTGTTGGATGAATGCCTCTAAGTGCAGTGGCTACGGTGAAAGGCAGATGCATGAGTAATTCCGACAGACATGCCAAATTGTTCTCCCTAAAGTCTAGGGGGGTATGTGAAAGGGGCTGCCTCCGTCCATCCTTGCTGGCACAGTGTGTCCCTCAGCTGCCTGACCTTTGCTAACCGAATTACTGAAGTGCTCGCTCTCTCAAACGAGTCTTAATTTGTATTTCTCTTAAATTAGTGAGATTGGACATATGTTTAGGAACCATTAGCATTTGCTGTTTGGGGAACTCTTTTACCCTTGTTTTTAGTGTTTTTGCCCTGAAAAGGTTTTTTTTTTTTTTTTTTTTTTAATTTTTGTGTAGTTGCATTTATCAATCAGAAGGCTTCTGAGTTTTGTATCATTTTTTAAAAAAGCTTTCCACTTCAATTTTTAAATAATCATCCACGATTTCTTCTAGTGCATTCATGGATTTATTTATTTATTTATGTAATTTATTTATTTTAGATCTTTGCTTCATCCAGCATTTATTTTGGAGTAAGCGTGATGTTGTTCCAGCCCTATTTAATAATTCAGCCTTTCTCCAGTTAAAGGGCCATGCTTATCATGTACTAAATCTCTCCTTTTTTTATTGCGTAAGCATTAACTATCAGTCATCCTGGGCTCAGATTATGAATATCACAGAATATTATTTACAGTACCTTTTCAGTTAGGAGCAAGGAATTATTTGGAACATGGGAAAGAGGAAGAATGATCACATTCTCCCAACTCCCAGTTTGCGAGCCAGTGAGCACAGCTCAGGGCTTGGTTGGGTCACCAGTGCGAAGCACCTGCCCCAGCCTCAGCCTTGTTTTGCGCCCCTTGGAGAAAAAAAGGAGCAGCCCTGGAGTGCAGAAGAGAGCTATGCCTGAGGAGTATTTCACCTCTTAGAATGATGTTTTTGCTGCCTACGAGTATATCGCCAGTGTAGCTGAGCCTTGAATTACATCCAACACTTTCAAAACCTTCCTGCTTCAGGTACACTCCCCTTGACTACGCCTTGCTCGGTGAGCGCCATGAAGTAATACAGTTCATGTTGGAGCACGGCGCCCTGTCCATCGCAGCCATACAGGACATCGCCGCCTTCAAAATCCAGGCTGTCTACAAAGGGTACAAGGTCAGGAAAGCCTTCCGAGACCGGAAGAATCTCCTCATGAAGCACGAGCAGCTGAGAAAAGATGCGGCTGCCAAGTAAGTCTGAGCCGTTAGACATCATTTTCTCGTAGCCCCCAATGGGGGCGAAGGGGCAGGGTGCTGGGGGGAGCGGGGCGGGAATCGGGAGATAATCTGAAACAGCTTGGGTCCCTGCACCCACGCCACCTTCCCCCTGCTGGTCCTCGGAGCACTGAGGCGACAATGAAGGGCGAAGGCCCAGTCTCTCTGGGCGGCTGTTGCTCTCAGTTAGTCCTCGATATTCTCAGCCAGAGACAGAGCTACCGCACCCAGCCATGGGCAGGCGTTGGAGGGGGCGGCACTACCGCAGGGAGCGCAGGGAGCTGCAGGAGAAAACTGGTCTTCCAGCCTCCTGCCTTTCCCAAGGAAACTTCCAGGCCTGCATGGCGCACTTCCAGTAGACTAATGTAGTTTTGATTTGATTAAAGTGGCCACCTTGCATGAACAACTTGCTTTCCCAACCTATTTCATAACAAATTTATAGTAAATAATGTAAATTATTTCTTGCCGGGAGTCTACAGAGAAAATAGTAACTAAAAGGAAAATACTTGCCTCAAGGACCTCACACCTTTTTGGATAATGATACAAAATGTGCAAAACAGTCATATGTGCCTGACTATGTCATGATTACTTTCCCATAAATGATTGATTTTAGATTACTCTTTGGTTTGCTTTTTCTTTGATGCCTGTGTTGGGTGTTTTAAACAGCAAGGTATCGCATTAGCAGGTTCAGAGACCGACACCTCTGACGGCAAAGATGCACAGGACAGCCAGGTTCCCGAGGGGCAGCGGCCGGGCTGCGTCCTGAGTGTCTCCACACCACGGACCATTCCCGCTCTGGATTCCTTCCAGATCTTGCCCACAAGGGGGAAGCATAAGTGTAATAAGTAGCGATTAAAAATAATAATAAAAGGCAGGATAAACCATGTTAGCAAGAAATTAAACACCAGTATGACTGGAATGCTAACCATGATGTCAGCCTCCACTGGACAGGACTGACAGAAACACATTATTTTCTGTGGCTCTGAAGCTACCAAAGTAGGTGGCATCTAGGAAATGTTCTGCATTGTTCTCTTAACAAGGCCTTCTTCGATTCACTTTTGCCAAAGAATCCAGTATTGACGTTAAGCCTCTACCTGCCTCTTTTTCCAGCCTTCTTATCAAAGTTGTCTGCATGCGAGTGACAACTATAAGTAGGTAATACACATGATGAGTTATCTTGACTTGCAAGTGAATATTCTCTGCGAGGGATGGAGTATTGTGTTTTCTTCTACTGTTGTTTCTGTAAACTCCAGTGTAATGTGTGAGAATCTAGTTTCAGAGTTTGAAGCCATAGCTACCTGAATATGAGGTGCGACTCTACAAAGGCAATATGGGTGACTTTGTATGTCCCCAAAAAGGAATGAATGAATCCAAACATGTTTCGCTTTATTTTTGGAAAGGGGTATCCTGGAGTCCTCCTTCCCCCAAACTCCCTTTCAGCAGAGTGGAAGGGTTGTGGCAGAGTGGAGAGAAGACCTGGGTTCACATCCAGCCTCCGATGTTTACTCGTGATGAACTGAACACAGCATTTCCCCCTCCCCTCCTCAGCCTTTTCATCTGTACACGTGACAAATTAGGCCAGTTGACTTCCAGGCACTCTGCAGTCCTGTGGAAACCCCACGTCTTCACTGTTACTGATCTCCACTGCCTCCTCCTCTCCTTTGCCTGCGGTGCTGCCCGCAGGTCCTATGCCTGGGGCCAAGAGTTTGGACTCAGTGCGGAGCTGGGAACTAAGAACACATTTGTTAGATCTTTGGTACAGGGGGAGGGGTTTCAAATAATGATGCTTAAATAAAGTGTGTAGTGGTTGACACTATTTTTCACCTGACATGGCCTTTTGTAACTCCCAGCCCAGAGGGCTTGATCCAACAAGGAGATTAGGGAACAGCTAGCTCTCCACCTGTGCTTTCACCCTCTCGCTTGTCATCCTCACTAGTTTCACTGTTGTGGAAGACAGGTCCTCTTTGTTCTTAATTCTCAGTTTCTGAAGTTCAGAACTGTGCTCACTGTGATAATATTTGAAGTGGCCAAAACTGAAAAATTACAGTCTCCTTCACTTTTCCTCAATCACAATTTCTGCGTTATTGAGTACCGTTACTGGAAGTAAACAAGTGTTCTCACACTTTACCTTCACCTCCTCCAGTCATTGTAGCACAGACCCCCAAGAGAAATACGTGAAGAAGAAACTGATTGCATTTTATTTCCCAAGAGTTATTTCTTAAAATCGGAGTTAGTGTTTAATTTTGTGTTTCGTTTTTGTAAAAAGGAACAGAAATCAGAACGTTAAGTTCTGCCACTGCCCCGCTAGTTAAGGTGGCCCAGGGACATCCTGGCACCTCAGTGTACCTCTCCCAGGTTGTCCCGGCAGAAACCTCCTTCCCTAAAGTATGGATGTGAAAGGACCTTTTTAAACTTAAAGTGATTTTTAATTTACTGATGGAGAAATTGGGAGAGAAGTTTTAGTCATATTTTCTAAGGCATGTTTTTTAGGAAATACTCTTTAAGGAACACCTCTAATCCATTTGAACGCACTTTGTAACTCCTACCGTACCGCCCATGTTGCCGCCAAAATGAACATTACTACAATTCACCTGCCAACGCGCACAGCGAAACGCGAGCCGAAGTAAGACCGCACCTGTGCTGGTCACTCTTCCCCCCTGAAGCTTCCTTTGCCGGATCTCTGTCCCACTCTGCTCACGGGTCTCCTCCAGCTCGCCGACCCTCCCCTCTCACGCCCTTTCAATTACACCATCTCCACACTGAGGTCGGCCCGGGGGGCTAGCTCCTCAGACGTCTACTCCTGCTGTACTTTTTTTAACTAAAAATGTATCTACTTTTAAAACTGAAATCACTTCATCTCTGTAGATGACCCCTTAATCTGTCTCACAGCTTGACCTCCTGGGCCTCTGCCCCCAACTCATCTGTTGCCTCCTGGGCATTGCCACCTTCCTGCCCTTCTGCGACATGCCAGCATTTCAGATCACTGGCCACCCCAATTTGCATGTCATGCTGTCACCATCCCTTCAGACTCACTGTGCGTAGCCCATGACCCATCACTGCGGCCTCTCTTCTGCCTCCTGTGTGCCCTGCTAGTGCTGCCACCACCGATTGCATTGGTTCCTCTTTTGAAATGTGCCTTTGTGTCCTTTTGCTTTCACTCTCTGTCCCATCGCTGTGTACAAGCCATTGTTCTTGAATACCAGCCTGATGCTGTGAGACCCTTCAACATGTACTTCCGCTTCCATCTCCAGGTCTCACTTGTCCCCCTGCTGCCACCCTTCCACGCCCTCACACTCGAAGTCTCAGCCATCCTGAACTTTCTCCACCTCCTCTCGCCGTTTTCTTTACTGACCACCTTCTCTGGGAGACCCAAGCTCATTTCCGGCCAGCATATGAGACTGAGTATGCCCAGAGTTACATAGTCAAGTCCAGTGTGGGTCACCCCATTCAAAGTCTTGTGATGCTGAAGTCCCTTCCACAGGAGGTTGTCCTGTGTCTTCAAAAAAGTCAAGTGACAGGGAATTCTGTGACTCTCATGCAGCACATTCCGTTAGTCAGTGGCAGTGCTATCTGGTAGAAGTTCCTTTCTACCTTTAGGTTTTGAGAAGAGTCTAGATCCTCTGCATAAACCAACTTGCAGGTAAGTAAAGAAAGTGCCTGTGACACTGTGCTCCTAAGCCAGGTCTCCTTTCGGCCGGAGGGCAGACCCTCCTGCAGCCTGCTCCCGCACGTCTTCGTCTGTCAGTGCCTTTCTCCAGGGTGGCCCGTAGGCCTGACTCTCCTGCCCAGACCGTGGTCTGACCCATGGAAGTCACTTCCTTGATCCACTGCATGCCGTTCCACTTCTCTGAGCCTCAGTTCCCCACCAGTAAAATGGAATGCTTTCTTAATCCAGGACAGGCTTAGGGGCTCCAAGAATGCCTGAAACTGCATGCAGCACTTCACGTGTCATGAACATGTATGAATTTGGGGGGAGAGGATCTATACATTTTTATCACAATCTCAAAGAGCGTCCATGAATCACAGAGAGTTGCTTAAACCTGGACTAAATGATATCTGAGGTCCCTCCCAGCTATAACATTCTATGAGCCAAAGGTTCTAAAGCACATGACATTTTCTTATTCCCCTGAGAGGCAGTCAAGGACCGAATATTCCTAGGCCTGCTCTTCAGCGCAGCGAGGAGACAGACTCTGACGGATCCCCTACATCCAGTGCAGTACCAGCTGAAAAGGTTAGACCTAACCTTTCTGCCTGATGAGATAATCAGCTTCCGCTCACTGGAAATGTTCCAGCAGAAATGGAATTATCAGCTGTCCAGGATAATACATAAGGAAGTTTTAAATCGTATGAAGAGCTGGTCCCTAAGATCTCTTCTGAGTCAAGGATTCTGTGAGAGGCAGGCTGCGCATCTTTGCTGATGCTCTTCCCTCTGCTTGGGGTAACCTTCTGTCATGTCCCGCCTTTCTCATTTTCACATTCCGTGGAGTCTTTATCCCCCTCTTCCAGTTTCATCAGCCTCCCACATCCCCCCATAGCTCTGTGTGGATTCCTCTATTACAGGAGTCATTGCACCGCAAACTCACCATCTGCAGACGTGTGTGGGTCTGATTCCCCACTAGACTATCGCTTCCTCGAGAGCAGGCACTGTGTTATTTATCTCCACATCTCCAGTGCCTAGAGTGCTTGATATGTAATCAGCATCTAATAATAAATATCCAGTAACTGCCCCACTTTGGGTCTAAGACCTCGCATAAGTCATTCATCATTCCAGGCCTTAGTTTTCCCCTCTGTCAAATGGGGGGAGGGGGTGGACCAGGAACTCTCTCAGGTCTCCTCAGTTTCCATGTTTCCATGCAGTAAATCCTTGTAAGTGTGCTGCTTTAACTTGTTTGCCTTACGAGGCAGCACACACATTTATGTACCATTTATACTTGTAGTGCACGCTAGCACTTACGTGTTTGTGCATTTGGTTTTCCAGCTCCTTCCACGTTTATCGTGAGCAGATTGCCATTTGACAGGTTCATGGTTTTAAAAAAGGAACATGAGAACAAAGGGGTTCACCACTGCATACACTTGGTCAGTACACAAGAAGAAATTAATTTGATCAGGTGCTAATTGAGAATATTCAAGTTCCCACTGCCATGAGCGTAGGACCCAGGAGAGGTTTCAGAGATGTGATTAAAATGGCTTCATGGTGCAGGGGGTCAGGTGGTTTCACCAAGGAGCTCTTTCTAAAAATATCTTTCTGCCCAGCCCTGTAGCTCTTCATAAAATAATCGTCACTTACATTTATATACTGCTCTACAGCTTACAAAATTCTTATTAGTTCACAAAATCCATACAATAACCCAATAAAGTAGATGGGACAAATAACAGACAGAGGCCAACTTGCCTGAAATCACACAGCTAGTAAGGGAGAGAGATGGCACGTGAGTCTCTGTGCTACCCTGAGCCACCGATGTGTGGTTTGGGGGAATCACCCTACCAGCCATGCTTGCGCTCAAGACTGTGTCCAAATCCTAGCACCTACCTGGTAGGCCAGCATGGACCAGCTCTGGCCTCTTTTCTCTGCCCCCCCCCAAGTGTAACCACTGGTGGCAGAACCAGGCCCCCCAGTCAGCTTTCCTCCTGACCCAGTGCTTAGGCCATTGTGCCACGTCGCCATCATCAATTCTGCAACACAGCTCAATAAAAATCTTCCTGCCACTCTCACAGCTAACAGCAGAGCGCACCAGTCTCCTCCTAAATCCTTAGGAAAGTTGAGGAAATGAGCTGGCTCCAAGCCTCCACCAGGACTATGAATAAGAATGACGTTAGGGCAAAGCCAGGTTAAATCAGCACAACAAGACACGCTAACTAGATCTCCCTGATCTGTGGAAACCATTTTAATCTCACCTCTCAGACTTCTCGGAGGTCCTATAGTCATGGAAACTTGCATACACATTGAATGAGGAGAAAGCCTGCCTGTTTCTGCAGTGCCTGATGTAATTTAATTTCTTCTGGCAAAACTGGGCAAACAGCACTCTGCGGAAGCCCTGTAGTGTGGGGCAGGAAAAAACACCCACTTCTAGGAACTCAGGCTCTCTAGCCCAGAGGCAGTCTGTGGTGCTGAGATGCTGAAGCCCTTGGGCAGACAGGCCATTCAAGTCGTTGCCCTTGATGTGGTCTGTGTGCATCAAGCAATCTTTTGATTCCTTAGTTTCTTGTTGCCTCCCCCATTCTCTGGCAGTTGTCATCTAGGCCACTAATTTGTATAAATCCTCCTCTGTGGGTCTCAGACCTGGTTGGGGTAGCCTGTCAGTGGTTTGCAGCCGCAGCATGTTCCCAAAATCTTTCCTCTCCTGGATGGAGCAGCTCCAGGTCAGCCAGCCTGTCACCTGGAGACCCTCTTCACCCTGTGTTGCTCGGGACCCAAAGCAGATGTTGTCACAGCTCTGTCCCCAGTGGACTTTCTCACCTTGTCACACTGCGAGCCTCTGGGGAGCTGCAGAAATTGCTCCAGAAAAGAGTACAAACCAGACTAATTGGCAGTCCATCAAGCGCTGTTGTCTGGCCATTTCCCCTTACGATAATAGGAAACTGTGGGACTATTTTATACACTAAGATTCTGCCCTGTTGATAAATTCCCTGCTACAATGGTACTTGCTGCATCATGGACAGGATCCCTTTTTTCCTCTTCAGTATTCATATGAACTAGAAGAACATTGGTTCCTTTTCTGGTATTTCCTAAACTTTACACAAATAGGTCATGTTTATAGCATAATCCACCATGAAGATGAAAGGACTTTGGTATTCTGTAATAAACGAACGGTCCATTTCAGGACCATTGTGGAGCCTGAGCGGTCAGGACCGACAGCCACACCGGAAGTGAGGTTACTTAGATGCAATCCGACCAGTTTCTTCATTCGACCCAATTCATTTTTCAGATGATGGGAAACGACTGAATGAAATTAAAAAAAAAAAAACAATCTTGTCACTGAGATGAGCTTTGCAGGGAGAAGTGAGGCCTCTGAGTTCTCACTCAACTCTGTGTGTTTGATGATGTAGTTTGGTAAGTCTCTGAGCTCCCTTAAGCTCTTAAACTGTGGGTGGTGGTCCTGGCCTTTGTTCACCAGATAGACAGGCACAGACACGCGGCATCATGGTCCACTCCCAGCAGCTGCATCGTGCGTGTGTTGCAGTTACTTTCATTTTACGGCAGCAGAATACATAAAACAGGATGTAGCTGATGCATAGTTCCCGGTTTTAATCGCCCCTGAAACCCCCGTGATTACACTTTTACGTCAAGAGCCACAGCTCTGGGGGACCTACCTGCACAACTATGGGCTGCGGGACACCTGGAATATTTTTTTAAACTCAAAGTACATCAATTTTTTGAAAAAAACATTAACATACTTCTGTTCATAAGCTGCTGGGGGTATTTAAATTATATGTTATGATGAGTATGTTCTTTCTCCATCTGCTTCTGTAATTTAACCAAAATGGAAAAACAACCCCCTGCAAACCCACCCCACTTCAAGAAGTCTTTAGAAAGCTGAGCTGCTGGCTCTCTGGACATCCCACTGACTCCAAAAGCCCTGTTTGTCCTGTGGCTGGGTGCCTTCGGTGCGGGCCCAGAAAGGACCACGTTGACAAGGTTTGCCCAGGGGCTGATTGCACGTGACTTCTTGGAATTGGAAAGGAATTTGCATTCCTAAGAGAAAGAGAAATGACCACTCACGTAATGAAGTCTAATTTATCACCTCACAGCCCCCTTAATGGCAGTGAGATCCATGTAGATGCCACGCCAGACAGCCACGTGCCTGTGTCTGTCTAAAGGACCAATATTCTCTCAGAGCAGTTCTTTCGGTCAGTGCAAGTAAAAAGAGCAGCTCTCCTTCTGCCTGTCAGGAACGAGGCGGTTAGGTCAATTAGCAGCACGTCGCCACCCAGATGCCTCCACCTTCCGGTCCCAGACAGATCCCACCAAAATGGCACCTGCTGGCAGCCGTGTGAGTCTCAGGCTCCCATGATGACAGGCTGCCCAGCTCGCCTGGCGACTGCAGTTCACACACGGAGTGTGAGCAGCAGGCAAAGCACACAGCAAAACCAGAATCAGAAAAACACAGGACCATCCAGCCACTTGCTCTGGGAGGGGACTCAGTGGAAACTACTAGATAATCAGGCTTGGACCCAGATCGGGGGCTTTACCGCAGGAAGAAGGACCTTCTAGCGGGGCAAGTTCTGTTGACAGGCTTTATGTCAAAGACCCAGAGAGCTACCATCTGGGTCTTCCCTGTCCCTTGAGATCTTAATAAGCTTGGCTTCAAATTCCAGTCTGTGGAAATCTGAATTCTAGGACTTCTTGGGGGCCTGGGGTCTGTGCCACAGCTCTTGCTTCTGTGTCTGGTTACCTTCCCTCTGCAGTTTATCGGGTGGCTGATGAAAGCATGTGTGAACATGGTGGACCTTACCAAAAGTTGGTGCCGTTGAGGAGAATGACACTTCCCATCCCATAATTGTATAGTCAACAGACCATACAAGACATTCGTGTTAGCCTTGTGCTCCGGGTACAGTCAGAGGAACCCTGGTTCTGGTTAGAAACACAGAACCGTGCGCCCCACCTCAGGCTTGCTAAATCGGAATCTAGATGGTGGCAAGATAGCGGGAGATTCCGTTCATTACAGTGGGAGGAGCACAGGTCCAAAGTCCTTTCCTGTCACCTCGCCTTGGGCAGCATGTCTGTGCCCTGGCCCCTGCTCTCTGCATGCCCAGCCTCACTTCTCTTCTCTTCCCCTTCTCGTTCCCCTTCCCTTCCCTCTCATTTCTCATTGCCTCTCTCCCTGTCAGGAGCTACAAACAAATTCTTTGTGTCATGACAGAGCAGCCCTCTCCTCTGGAGCCTCAGAGTCAGTCACCCTGGAGGCCCTGTGGGTCCCACCTCCACCAGCCCTCAGTCCTGACCCTGACCTTACTAAAGTGTCTAAACAAGGCCCCCTTCCGAGAGGGACTCTGATACCAGCCACTTGGATCAAAGAAATCTCCATCTCATTACAAAAGTTGTCCCTGATTTTACAGAGACATCTGGGTCCCAAACAGACCCCCGAATCAGTTCAGGATCACAGGCTGTTGTGTGAGTCTCAGGGAGCGGCGGGGGGACTGAGCCTTCCACGGGAAAGTGACTCACTCAAGGGCATTTTGCGGTCATCGGCAGAGGCAGGACCAGGAGAGTTCTCAAACTTCCCTGTGCTGGCTTCTCTCCACCACCCCGCTAATCATCTGCTTTAACTGACCCTTCACGTGGCTACCAGATTCCCCTCCTGTGTGGTGACTGAACCAGCTGGGCGTGTTGTGTGTTCTGAGTGCCTGCTGTTCAGAGATCAGAGGAGGCAAAACCGGGCCCAGTTCTTCCACACTGGACGTTGTCTGGGGTGTTTGTGAATTTTACTCCAAAGACTTAAAAATCATCCTGCCCTCAGGACCTCATCCACAAAAACAGTAGGTTTGACTAATGAGAGATCTCAATGAAGGGGTGCAACTCACAAATGTGTTATAATCAGCTGTGAGATCTTTGTCATTTTTTCATATAATCATTAAGATCTGCCAGTGGTCTTTTATAAAAATATTTTTTAAATTTATTTTTAGAGAGCGGGGAAGGGAGGGAGAGAAACATCAGTGATCGAGAGAAACATGGATCAGTTGCTTCTCACACACTCCCAACCTGGCCCGCAACCCAGGCATGCGCCCTGGCTGGGAACTGAGCCAGTGCCGATGGTCTTCTTAGTAGAAAATGGAAGGGTTCCTTATGATCGCCATTCTCGGCTGCATTCTGACGCGCTCTCTGGGATGGGAGACAGGGCCTGGGGACACACGCCTGGGGGCTGTGCTGTGTCTCCCACGCAGCTGCCTGGTTGTCTGTCATGGTCCCTCACAGGCTGCCCTGGGAGGTTCTTTCAGCTCCATCATCTCTAGGAGCTATAAAGCTGGAAAAAAGACTGCTCTCAAAAATGTGAATTTCCTAATCCCACCGGTGACATGGCAGCTCCTCCTAGAGTTTAAATCTCATTCAGGAACGCTTAAGTGGGTAACACTCTTAATTTTTTCCTCTTCCTCCTTGGCTTTGCTTCAGGAAGCGAGAGGAAGAAAACAAGAGAAGAGAAGCAGAACAGCAGAAGGGATGGCTGAGTCCCAACTCCTGCAGGCCCCGAGCCCTTCCCTCTCTGCCCAGCACCCAGGCTGAGCCCCACGGGCAGAGTGGGGGCCCCAACACCCAGCCTCCCACCAGTGATGCGGCCCAGAGCCCTGAGCAGAGAACCTGCAGAGGGTCTCCAGGCAGAGGGTCTCCAAGCAAAGCCCCCCAGAAGGAGCAGCATCTTTCCCCAGGCTTGCAGGGACCAGACCCCAGAAAGCCAAATGGTAGGTATATTGCCTTTGTTATCTGGTGCCAGCGCAGGGACGGTGGGCCCTTCTGATTTAGACCATTTACATTTAAGGTAGCTGTGTCAGAACTCAAGTCTGCCATTTTATTATTTATTTTCTAGTTCTTCCCTCTGAGTCTCATTCCCGTTTCTCTCTTCTTCCCTTCCTGCAGGTTACTCACGCATCTTTTAGGGTTCCATCTTGATTGATTTATAGTGATTTTGAGTACATCTGTAGGTTCTGTAGTGCTTGCTCTGAGTATCACAGCAATCATCGGTGACATGTAAGAGTCTAGTGGTGTCAGCGTCTTACCACTGTGAGTGAGATGCCGAACCCTCACTTCCGTTTAGGCACCTTTACCTTCCCCACTTCTAAACATCTTTGCCTGGTATCAGACGGTTTTATAATTTTTGTTTCAATCATCAAATTATAAAACTCATGAGGAAAAGGATAGACCATTTTATGTACCCATATTTTTTCTGTTGATTTTGTCTTTCTTCCTGATGCTCCAAATTCCTTCTTTTAACATTTCCTTTCTGTTTGTAGAACTTTCTTTAGCCTGTTCGCAACAATATCTTTAAGAATGGTTTTATTTTTGTTATTTTTTAAATATATAGTCTTTATCTTTTTCCCATTACCATTTACCCCCCTTATACCCCCTCCCCCCACAGTCACCACACTGTTCTCCATGCCCATGAGTCCTTTTTCCTTTGGGTTCTATCCCTTCACCCCCTGACCCCACGCGGCCCACTGGCTGCCATTTGTTCTCGGTCTGTGAGTCAGTCTCTGTTTTGTGTGCTAGTTCAGCTTTTATTTCGCTCCTGAGGACTTGTTAAACCAGATGCAGACTGCAGGGCTGGCAGTTCCTTAGCACTTGGAAATGACTGAGCCGCTTCCTTCTGCCCCTCATGGTTTCAGATGAGAAATTCACTGCCATTCAAATGGGCGCTCCTAGGAAATGTTTCTAGGTAACATTTCATTTCCCTCCAGCTGCTTTCGAGATTTTTTCTTTATCTTCAGTTTTCAGGAGTTTACTGTGATGTGTCTCAGCGTGGATTTTGGAGTGTCTTCCATCTGGAGTTTGTTGAGTGTGTGGGGTGTGCAAAAGCACCCCAGGCTCGGTAATTTGCCAGGAGGACGCGCAGGGTTCAGCACCCAGTTGTGCCCATGGCCATGATTCATTGTAACACGAAGGTGCAGAGCAAAGTCAGCCAAGGGGAAAGGCACACGGAGGAAAGTCTGGAGGGAACCAGGCGCGAGCTTCCTCTCGTGGCGGAGTCACACAGGACTCTAAGTGGTTTAACAACCACTTCGGCAGCGTGTTTCCACCAGAGCAGCCCCCTCAACCTAGGACTCCAGGGTTGTTCATCAGGAGTCAGTCGTGTAGGCACCCTCTGCGTAGCATGCGCGTGTACCAAGACTCCAGACTCCCGCAGAGAAGGCAGGTATTCGGTACAAACTATATCGTGTGCACAAAGCGGCTTAAGCGCACTGAGCCATTCTCGCCAGTTAGGCAGTGGCGACAGCCCTCCAGAAATCCAGTGCCAATACCAACGATGTGAAAAAGATGAATCCTTCTTAGTGTTATTATGAAAGTAGTTTTGGCCTCGTGGGCCCCCAGAAAGGGTCTCTGGAATCTCCTGGTCACCTAATTCAGGGTTGGGACAATTCAGTCCCTCTCTCCAACCCTCAGTTTTCTTAGCTGTGAAATAGGGGTCTACTCTCCAGCCCGCAGAGCAGTTACGAATGGAAATTAAAAATGTAGCGTGCAGGTTGCAGACCATGAGCTGTAACAGTAACTACTATCATTAAACCACACTGCTGATCTAGGCAAGAACAGTCACAGCAAAGGACGGGTGAGTGACCGCAGACCTGTCCAGACTTGCAGTGACACTGAGTCAGAATGTGTGCTGCTTTGTTAGGTGTGCATCCGGCCAGTCGCTGAGTGCGCATCCACTGAACTCCCGTGATGCGGCGGCCATACTGAGTTTCAGCCAGTTCAGTCTTCTCCTAACACATAACCTCCCGCGGTCCCAGCCAGAGAGAATCCTCCTTGGCCATCTCTGGTCCTCCAAACCTCAGGGGGCTGGTTCCTCTGGGGATACGTACGTACCTCCAAAGCCTTACTCGTCTTTGCTGGTGTCTGGATTCTCTTGGGTCTTGGCCTCCTTTTTTCTGCCCTGTTAGCCTTTGAGGCCTTCAGATAGGTGGTTTGTAAGTGTTAGTGAGGATGTAGAGAGAAGGGAACTCTCCTGCAATGTTGGTGGGATTGTAAATTAGCACAGCCACTGCGGAAAACCGTATGGAGGTTCCTCAAAAAATTAATAAAAGAACTACTCTAGGGCCCAGCAATTCCACCTCTGAGTATTTATCCAGAGAAGCCCAAAACACTAACTCAAAAAGACATGCATCCTGAAGTTCATTGCAGTGTTATTTACCATGGCCAAGATATGGAAGCAACCTAAGTGTCCAATGAGAGACGAATGGATAGAGAAGACACAGTACATATATACAATGGAATGTTCCTCTGTCATAAAAAATAAAGAAATCTTGCCTTTGCAACAGCATGGGTGGACCTAGAGGGCATTATGTTCAGTGAAATACGTCAGTCAGAGAAAGGCGAATATCATATGATCTCACTTATATATGGAATCTAAAAAACATAATAAACAGCTCACAAACTCATAAATACCGAGAACATTTTCATGGTTCCCAGAGGGGAGGGTGTTGGGGGCTGGATGAAAACGGGACAGGAAGGAAGCGGTGCCCATTGCCAGCTATCAAAGTCACACACGGGATGCGGAGCACAGCGTGGGGCGCACAGTCAGAGCCACGGTGACAGGCGCGTGCTGCCACAGGGGTGTCAGACGCACTGGGGCGAGGACTTGACACGCTACATGGATAGCGAATCACTACGTGTCACGCCTGAAACTGATGTGATACTGTATGTCAGCTGTCATTGAAAATGCTTACAAATGGTTTTAAAAAACAGGTGGCGTGTAACATTCTGTTGGACTCTTCTGTTTTCCTCAGTGGTGAGCGTGCCTCAGCCCTGCCGGTGCAGGAGCAGAAGCTCCTTCACTGCTTTTTACAATAAGAGCAAGTTTTTCATTTTAGAAGTTCTGTTTAGTTCTGTTGCAGAAATATCTATTCTTTCCTCATATTTTAAGGTTCTTCTGTTTAGTCATTGGCGTGTGCACACGCACACAGCGTTCTATTAGCCGTAGTTCTTACTGGTTTAAGTTTGCTATCGTGTCTGTTAACTGTCACCCACGGTAGGTTGCTCCCTCGCGCGTGGTGTAATTTTGAAGTGTGACGCTATTTCCAGAAGCCCCCTCTGTGCAGCCTGAGCTCGGGCAGGCCGCACTAAGGTGACCTTGCGCTTGCTTCCATGAGTCCTTCGTTTCTGTGATATCACATCCTGAGACCAGTTTTTATATCAGTTTTTTCTGTACGTTGAAAATCAGTGAACACCAAACCTGTGTGAGACGAACGTCCATGTCACCTCCCAGTGCTGGCAAGCAGATCTTTTATCTGAACTATTATTTCCCAGCAGCATCCCACCGCAGAATCCTGGCTTCATGCAGGGGCTCGGGTTTAGTTACCTTTCTACCTGCAAGTCCTCACCTTCTGTTCTTGTCTGGATGTCAGACCACAGCAGGTGTCTAGTGAGACCCACCAGTGGCCGCTCCGCCCTGCCACCGGCCTAGGTCGGCTCGCACATCCGCCGCTCCGATTGCAGTTTGCTCTTTGTCCGGGGCCCCAGAGATTCCCTTTGTTCTCCTGAAGGCACTCTGGAGCTTTTAAAAGGATGTTGACTATATTTTAACCAGTACTTCTAGGTACTTGTAGTTGGAAGGCTTTCAGGTTATAAAACCTGCTCTTGCTAGAAACAGAAGTTAAAATGTTTTTCTAATAATCACCACTATCATGGTAATGCTGTAGGATGGGACTGAATATTTTACGTACATAAACAGGCAGACTTGCCCTATCATGCAAGTTTTGAACAATAAATATTCTTTCCCCTTTTCCTTGTTTCTCCAAGAAATGTCCAGAGAGCATCCTAAAGGCCGATCTGCCTGTGTCCACTTCAGCCCCAGTGAAGGCGCTGATGGAAACAGGTGCCCGGGAGTCACCTCTGTTGACAAGTCCAGAGGCGAGACGGTTGGCGAGCAGCAGTGTGACAAGGGGAAGGGCTTCTCGAAGCAGCCCTCCTGCATCAGGGTGGCTGGGCCTGAGGAGAAAGGAGAGGACCCCGGCTGGGCAGCAACAAGCCTTCCACAGCAGGACGGTCACCGGAAGTCCAGCAGGCGGCACGACGCAGCACCCAAGGCCAGATGTGCCTCCCAGAAAAGGCGCATCCAAGAGCTCAGAGGAGGAAGGTGCTCCCCAGCTGGTTCTAGCCGGCCTGGCAGCGCCAAGGGGGAGATGCTCCATGCTGGGCAGAGTCCTCTCCACCATCGGACGCCAAGAAACAAAGTCACACAGGACAAGCTCGAAGGAGAGAGCCTCTCAGACTTGCCACAGGGGACAGAGGTGCTGAGGTCAGGAGTCAGAAGGCTGGGCGTATCCACCCTGTCTGAGGATGCTCAGACATCTAAGGAGACTCATCCAGTTCCCGGTCCCCTCTCTGGGCAGAGCGTGAATATCGACCTGCTCCCTGTCGAGCTGCGGCTGCAGATAATCCAGAGAGAGAGAAGCAGGAAGGAGCTGTTCCGCAGGAAGAACAGGGCGGCGGCAGTCATCCAGCGGGCCTGGAGGAGGTGAGGGGTTGGGGGCCCCGCGCCCCTAAGACGATACCCCCTGTGCTCCCCTGTGTTTTCTGGTGAATTCATGTGCTGGCGTGACCAGGCCAGTGTGATCGAGCCTACCCATGAAATTCATACGTGCAGATCCTAGTAATGTGTGCCGGGTAAACTACTCAAAAGGTGCTTTTGCCCAGAGAGATGGGATAGCACCCAGGATTGCCTGGTGTGATGGAAGAGCCCTCGGGGCAAAAACAGGAAGCCTGAGTTTCAGTGCCGCTCTGACAGGTCAGCTGACCTTGGGCAAATCACTTGGCCTCCTGACCCTCAGTTTCCTCACCTGGAAAATGGGATTTAACAGTGTCTGCACCTGTCCTGTTTATACGACAGGCCATAGAATGAGATAATGTGTGCTTCATAAATTCTAAAGCCCTACACGCATAAGCTATTTTATTTTTCTTCTTTACTATCCAGGAATTAGTCATACCCCAAATACCTAAACCAGGGTCTGGACAGCGTGGACCGAGTGACTGAAATTACAAAAACCTGTGTAAGCTTCGCTCACGCTCCAAACGTGGGGCAGGTGCTGGGAGGAGAGGTGGAGGCCTCCTGAAATGCTGAGCCAAGTACCTCCAGGGAGCACTTGTGGGGGGGCCTGGGCGAGTCCGTGGCCGCAGTTTTTACGTATCATATTCTCCTTCACACTGCGGGCCACACTGCAGCGCTGGCCAGTGCCCAGGGGCGGGCTGCACGGGCGCCCACAGGTGGGAGTCACGTGGCCTCCATCTCCAGAGAGAGGAAGGTTGATGGGGGAACAAAGCCAGCCAGTTACTGTGCGCACAGGTGCACCACACATCAACGCCCCCATCCAGAGATAAAAGGGCCGGAGAGCACCTACCGTCAATAGAGGACGGAGGGGGAGAGGGAGGGGTGGTTCTTGTGAGGTCCAGGCAGGGGCGGCCTCGGGGTCTGCTGTGCCAAAGACGGCCCAGCCCAGAGCCCTTGCTTGCAAGGTCTCTGGTGCGTCCTCAACGTCTGTCCGAGCTCTTGGCCATTGACAAGGTCGTCTCATACCTTTGCTCTCCCAGCCTCACCTGGTAGCCGTCATGATAGGGGTGAGCGCCCTGTTTCTCAGACGAGCATATGGTTTCAGGGAGGACACAGGCCTTGTCCTCATGGTGCAGATCTTGCCCTTGAAGCTGTGTCCGACTCAAGTCCAAGGGCCTTCCCCCAGGCTCCCAGTAAAGGCAGTGTTTGCTGTGGTCAAGGTAACAGAGGCCGAGGCAGGCCTGGGGCCCGTGGCCTCAGAACAGGCAGGAGCGGGAGGGCTGCCTGGAGGGGCTCACACTCGGCCTTACAGGGACATTGTTGTTACTGTTAGTGCCAGCAGTTGGCATTCACGGGGCTCTTGTGCCAGACGCTGCCCCCAGTAGTTTTACATGTAGAATTAACTCCTTTAGTCCTCACACTAACCCTGAGAGCTACGTCCTCTTCTTGCCCCCATTCCCCAGATGAGGAGACTGAAGCACAGCGAGGCTCATCCCCCCAAGTTACAGAGCTCGGAAGTGCCAGCACTGGCCTGGAGCTGAGACGGTCAGTGTCTGAAGCCGCAGACGGGATCGGTCCTTGCTGCCCTCCCTGGGGCGTCCTGCCAGGGCTTGCTGGCTGCTATCCCAGAGGAACTTCTGACGAGGCATTTCAGCCGAGGCCCGGGGTCTCGGCAAGCCAGTGCGCTTCGCCGCGTCAGGCCCCAGCTGCTCCGCTGAAAGACCTTCCGTCAGTGTTCTTTGATTCCTTTGAAGAGTCAGGAGCTGACGGGCCCTGTCAGTAAGTGTCCATTCCAGCAAATGAGCTTTCAGTCATTGCCCCCAAGAACAGTGGGCTCATAGTCTGCGTGCCCACCTGGGGAGGCGATTCCTCTGGGCCCCCTCTGGCTGCACCCTGGTGTAGTGCTGAGACCTGGGACACCAACTCCCAAAAGGCTGCTGGGAAGCTGTGCCTTGTGGGAAGTCGCAATGTCTGGTGACAGTAAAAATACTTTTACCGGTTCTCTGCAGCCCTGTACATCTTCCATACTAAGCACAGGAGCCCCCAGTGCTGTCCTGGGCCAGTGTGTGGCGTCAGGCCAGACCTGGGGAGCACAAGGGGAGGGCTCGGGAACAGGGTGCGCCTCCCGGGCAGGCTGTGCTCCGGGAGACGCGTGGAGGAGGGAGAAAGGCAGATGGGGAGGTGTGCGGGGACTGGGACGGGGTCTGCAGTGACCCTGGGCCCGGAGGAGATGGAGCTTAGTCCCAAAGCAGGCGTTTTATTGCCGGTCAGGACGTGACTGTTCTAAAGGTTGAAACCAGACACTGGGTAAGCTGAAGTGGGCTGGAAGGCTGCTGTGGCTGAGAGCAGTCGCCGTGTAAAACGGTTCCTTCCCACCAAACGCATGGGAGCCACCTTCCTGTCAGCGCTCCTCCCGCCCGTGCTGAGGGGAGTAGTGAGGACAGGCTGCACCGGGAGCGCAAGGCCCAGAGGGCGAGTGGGCAGGTTGGGTTTCTCGACACACCAGGAGTGCAAGGTCTCCTGGAGAATGGGGACCCCGAGGACCACCGGACACGGACTCAGTCTCAGTACCGGAGTAGAGTCGGTGGGAGCTGTGCCCCCTGAGAGCAGGAGCAATTGCAGCTTCAGCCAACACCTGGGTACACCTTCTGGGGAGGGGTGCGCGGTTTGTCCCTCCAGGCAAAGAAAGGAAGAATCTTGTAGTTTGATTGAAATCAGCCTTTTAGGACAGGAGGGGAGGGGCTGCACCAGGCGCAGCAAGGAGCTTTTAGCAGACCTAGGAAGGTGACTCCCCATTTGGTGCACCGTAAAGTCGGGCGTGGGGCCTGCTGCCCTCTGCAGCACCCTGTAAGCGCATCTGGAGTAGGTAATCGGCTACACATAGTGAAAACTGGTGCAGCTTTCCTTGTGAGGCTCCAACACAGCTGTGTTCAGTAAGAAGTTTGGGAGTGCACGTGGAGTGAGCACCACCAATGAAACGCTGGGCGTAAACATAGCCATCACCCACAGGCTCCACCCTCCAGCAGAATGAGCTCTTAGTAAAATACAGCTTCTGCATTTGCAACTGCTTTTTTAATCCCTGCTCAAGAATATACCTATTGATTTTAGAGAGAGAGGAATGGAGAGGGAGAGAGAGAAACATGGATTGGTTGCCTCCTGTACGGCCCCAAGCAGGGATTGACCCCACAACCTTTTGGTGTTTGGGATGATGTTCCAACCAACTGGGCCACCCTGGCAAGGCCCCTTTGCTGCTATTCTTAAGAAGCAATATGGGTACTCATCAAGAACAGAGTACAGAGCAATGTCTTTAACCATATTTGGCTTTTGAACCAGACAGCACCGAATGTGAATGTTGGTCTCTCCTGACTCTAACTGTGTGGCCTAGAAGTTACCCAGCCTCCCTCAGCCCAGTTTTACTGACACATGATTGACATGCTGCACCACTTGAGTTCAAGGTGCACACCATGACTTGACTTATGTATATTGTAAAATGATTACCACAATAATTTTGGTTACAATCCATCATCTCATATATTTTTTAAATGGAAAAAGGATTTATTTCTTTGTGATGAGACCTCTTCAGATTTACTCTCTTAACAACTTTCATATAGACCAGAAAGCACTGTTAATTATAGTTATCATGTTATGTATTACATCCTCACTTATTTATCTTACAACTGGAAGTCCGTACATTTTGACCACCTTCACCCAGTTTCCCCTCCCTCCGCACCGTCTGATAGCCACAGGTCTGATCTCTTTTTCCTATGAGTTTGGTTTTTTTTAACACTTCACATGTAAGTGAGACATTATTTATCTTTAATTTATTTCACTTAGCATAATGTCCTTAAGTTTCATCCATGTTGTCGCAAATGGCAGGATTTCCTTCTTTTTTATAGCTGAATAATGTCTCATTGTCTATATCACAATTTTTTCTCTGTTCGTGTGTTGGTGGACACTTTGGTTATTTCCATCACTTAGCTATTGTAATGCTGCTTTGAACTTTGGGGTGTACATGTCTCTTCAGCATAGTTTAATTTCTTCAGTTACATACCCAGACATGGAAATGTTGGATCATATGGTAGTTCTATTTTTAATTTTTTGAGGAACCTCTTTACCATTTTCCGTAGCAGTTGCACCAATTTACAATCCCACCAACAGTGAACAAGGGTTCCCTTTTCTCCATGTCCTCTCCAACACTTGTTATCTTGTCTTTTTGGTGACCATATTCTCCAAGGTGTAAACTGGTATCTGGTAGTTTTGATTTGCATTTTCCTGACAACTAATGATGTTGAGCATATTTTTGTATACCTGTTGTCCATTTATATATCTTCTTTGGAAAAATGTTTATTCAGCCCTGGCCAGTGTGGCTCAGTTAGTTGGAGTGTCATCCATAATTGAAAGGTTGTAGGTTCAATTCCCAGTCAGGGGACATACCTAGATTGCAGGTTCAATCTACGGTCCAGGAGCCAACTGATCGATGTTTTTCTCTCTCCCTTCCTGTCTCTCTAAAACAATAAAAAAATGTTCTCAGGTAAGGATTTAAAAAAAATGTCTATGTAGGTTCTTTGCCCATTTTTTCATTGGATTATTTGTGGGTGTTTTTTTTTTCCTCTTCAAACACCACAGATTTTGGATATTAACCCCTTATCAAATATGTGGTTTGCAAATACTTTTTCCCATTCCATAGGCTGCCCTTTCACGAGGTTGATCGTTTCTTTTGCTGTGCAGAAGGGCTGCGGGTCTGATGGAGTCCCACTTGCATGTTTTTAATTTTGTTGCTGGTGCTTTAGGTGTCATATCCAAAAAATCATCACCAAGACCCATGTCAAGGAGTTTTTTTTCCTATATTTTCTTCTAGGAGTTTTATGGTTTCCAGTCTTACATTTAAGTCTTTAATCCATTTCAAGTTAATTTTTGTGAGTGGTATAAAATAAGGATCTAATTTCATTCTTTTACATGTGAATATCCAACTTTCCCAGCACTGTTTATCAAAGAGACTGTCTTTCTCCATTGAGTCTTCTTGACTCCTTTGTCAAATATTGGTTGACCGAACATGCATGGCTTCTGGGCTCTCCATTCTGTTCCATTGGTCTGTGTGGTTATATTACCAGTGCCATACTGTTTTTATTACTATAGCTTTATAATATTTCTTGAAGTTAGGAAGTATGATGCCTCCCATTTTGTTCTTTCTCAGGATTATTTTGGCTATCCAGGGTCTTTTGTGGTTTATACAAATTTTAGGATTTGTTCTATTTCTGTAAAAAAAAAAAAATGCTGTTGGAATCTTGATAGGGATTGCATTGAATCTATGGCTTTGGATAGTGTGGACATTGTAATAATATTAATTCTTCCAGTCCATAAACACAGGATATAAACCTTTCCAGTTATTTGTGTCGTCTTCGATTTTTTTTCATCAGTGTCTTGAGGATTTTTCACCTCCTTGGTTAATTTACAACTATTCATCAGTATTTTACTGTTTTTGATGCTATTGTAAATGGGATCCTTTTCTTTTTCGGATAATTTGTTATTAATGTATAGAAGTGCTACTGATTTTTGTATGTTAGTTTTGTATCCTACAAATTTACTAAATTTGCTGATTAGGTCTGAGAGTTTTTTGTGGCATCTTTAGGACTTTCTGTGTATAAAATCATGTCACCTGCAGAGACAGGTTTACACCTCCCTTTCCAGTTCTGATGCCACCGCTTCACTGGTCAGTTGTCTGGTGGGACTTCTAGTACTAAGCTGAATAGAAGTGATGAGGATGGGCATCCTTGTTTTTTCCTGATCTTAAAGGGAAATGTTTCAGCCTTGCAACATTGAATGTGATGTTAACTGTGGACTTCTCGTATATGACCTTATTATGTTGAGGTACATTCCTTTTATACCTAATTTGTTAAGGGATTTTTTCATGAACAGATGTTGGATTTTGTCAAATGGTTTTTCTGCATCTTTTGAGATGGTGATGATTTTTTTCCCTTTGTTCTATTAATGTGATACTTCACATTGATTGACTTATGTTGAACCATCCTTGAATCCCAGGGATAAATCCCACTTGATCATGAGAAATTATCCCTTTAATGTGCTGAATCTGTTTTGCTAGTATTTTGTTGAGATTTTTTGCATCTATATTCATCAGGCGTATTGGCTTATAGATTTCTTGTAGTGTCCTTTTCTGGATTTGGTATCAGGGTAATGCTGGCCCCATGAAGTGAGTTTGGAACAATTCCTTCCTCTGTGAATTTCTGGAAGAATTTGAGAAGGAACTGGAATTAATTGTTCTTTAAATGTTTGATAAAATTTATCAATGAAGCCATTTGGTCCAGGGCTTTTCTTCATTGGGAGATTTTTGATTACTGATTCAGTATCTTACTCATTATTGGTCCTTTCAGATTCTTTTTCTTCCTGATTTAGGCTTGGTAAGTTGTTTGCTTCTAAGAAGATTTCTGTTTCTTCCAGGTTGTCCAGATTGTTAGCACATTGTTGTTTATAGTAACCTTTAAGATTCTTTGTATTTCTGTGGTATTAGTTGTAATGTCTGCTTTTTCATTTATAATTTTGTTGATTCGGATCTTCTCCTTTTTTCCGATTAGTTAATGGTTTGTCAATTTTATCTTTTCAAAGAAACAACTCTTAGTTTTGTTAATCTTCTCTATTATTTTCTTGTTCTCTATTTCATTTATTTCTGCTAACTTTTAATCTTTATTATCTTCTTCCTTCTGCTAACTTTGAGATGACTTTTTTTTCTAGTTCACTAAGGTATATAGTTAGGTTGAGATTTTTCTTGTTCCTTAATGTAGGCATTTATTGCTATAAACTTCCCCCATAGAATCGCTTTCACTGCACCCTGGCTGGGTAGCTCAGTTGGTTACAGCATCATCCCAGTAGGTCAAGTTTGCCAATTTGATTCCCCAGTGAGGGCACACAAAATAATGAACCAATGAATACATAAACAAGTGGAACAACAAATCAGTATTTCTCTCTTCCTCTCTCTAAAAATCAATAATTTGTTTTAAAATTGCTGCATTTCAGAACTTTGGGCATGTTTCCATTTCTGTCTCAAGATACTTTTAAAATTTTCCCTTTAGTTTCTTTGTTGATGTATTGATCAGGAGACTGCTGCTTAACTTCCATGTTATTTCCTTTTATTGATTTCTAGTTTCATACCATTATGGTCAGAGAAGATACCAGCTAAGATATCAGTCTTCTTGAATTTGGTAATACTTTTGTGGCCTAACACAGGGCGTATGCTAGAAAATGCTCCACGCGTGCTTGAGAATGTGTCCACTGCTGCGGTCAGATAGCACGTCCCATGTATCTCTTAGGCCCATGTGGTCTATAGTGTTGTTCAGAGCGACAGACTCTGTGTCTGGATGATCCAGCCAGTTGAGAATAGAGCATTAAAACCCCTAGTTGTTACTGTATTGCTGTTTATTCTTCTGTTAACACTGTTAATTTTTGCTTTATATATTTAGATGCTCTCATGTTGAGTGCATATTTTAAATTATTATATCTTCTTCATAGCTTAACACTGTGATGGATAAAAGGGTTAATGTTTACTAACTTTAAAGTCTGTTTTATCTGCTATAAGTGTAGCGCTACCACTGATATTTTTGAGTGGTTGCCATTTGCTTGAAATATCTTTTCCCATCCTTTCATTTTCAGCCCACAAGGGGGACCCCCAAAAAACTGGAATTATCTTCTGGAGGGTGGGCTTCCTGTAGTACAGGCTTCCCCCACTAGGTGAGTGTTCTAGGAACCCATCTGCATCAGCGTACCAGCTGGCATCATTGTGAGAAGCTGAATTCAGCTTCAGTGGATTCTTTTTGAAGACACAAAACACGTTTGCCCATTTCATGATGGGTGATTTACGAGCCCACTGCCCACTCCCTGCTGAGTGTTCAGCAGTTTTTGACCAAAAACAGCATGGCCCCCATGCCCCACCCTCCCTATTCACCCCATCTCACCCTGAGCAACTTTTTTGTTTCCCTGGATAAAAAAAAGCCCTCACAGGGAAGCGTCTGCTGATGTAGAAGAGGTGAAGCAAACAAACAAAAAAACAGCAGAAACACTAAAAGGCATCAAAATCGATGAGTTCAAAAACTGTTCTGAGCCGTGGAAAAAAGTCTCAATAGGTGTATTGCATCAGGTGGAGAGGACTTTGAAGTTGATTAAAGTTTAAACCTGTAGAGTAAATACACAATGTTTTTAAAATGAATGTTGGGGTTTTTTGGGTCCCCCTGTTTTTTTTTTAATCCAATCAGCCATTCTGTATCTTTTGGTTGGAGAATTTAATCCATTTATGTTCGAAGTAATAATTGATAGGCAAGGACTCATTGCTATTTTGTTAATTGCTTTTCTTTCATGCTTTTTGTTATTAGTGTGCTTTGACTTTTTTATGTTCTTTTGCATAACTAGGACAGGATTTTCCCTTGTGTTTACCATGGGGCATATAGAAAATATTTTGAGATTATAACACCCTACTTTGAACTGAGCAATTTAACTTTGATAGGCATTCCTAACCTTTACACTTTTACTTCTCCCCCAACTTCACATTTTAAGTTATTGATATTACAGCTTAGACATTTTTTTACTGTATATCCGATAACAGATTATTGTTGTTAACAGTTATTTTCCTACATTTGTTAACTTTTAAACTAGAGTTGTAAGTGAATTATATACCACCATTACTATACTACAGAATTTAACTTTGACAATGTTCATTATAACCAGTTAATTTTACATGACCTTTGTTTTTATGATGTTAATAAGCATCCTTTTGCTTCCACTTAAAGAACCCCCTTCTCGTAAGGCAGGTCTGGTGGTGATGAACTCCGTGCACTCTCATTTGTTCAGGGACGTCTGTCTCCCTCCCTAATTTCTGAAGAACAGCTTTGCCTGGTATAGAATTTTTGGTTGACAGCCTTTTATTTTTCTTTCAATACTTCAAATATACCATCTCATTCTGGTTTCTGAAGTTTCTGTTGAGAGATCTGCCAGTGGTCCCTTTTGTAGCTTCTCTTTTTTCTTGCTGCTTTCAAAATTCTTTGAGTTTTGACAATTTAATCACAGTGTGCCTTAGTGGAACCCCATTCAGGTCTAACCTATCTGAGGTTCTTTGGGCCTTGAGTCTGGATGTCCATTTCTCTTCCCAGGTTTGGGAAATTTGCAGCCATTTGTTTTAAGTATACTTTTTGTTCCTTTCTCTTTTTCTTCACCTTCAGGAATTCCCAAGTGTTGATAACGTGCCTACTGATTGTGTCCCGTAAGTCCTGCAGGCTTCTTTTTACTTTTTTATTCTTTTTGTTCCTCTGAATGGGTAATTTCAAATGTCCTGTCTTCTAGGTCACTGATTCTTTGGTCTGCATGGTCAAGTCTGCTTTTGAATCCTTCAGTTTCAATTCAGTACTCTATTGAATTCTTCAGTTGAGTCATATTTTTCGGCTCTAGGATTTGTTTGGTGCTTTTCTTCTGGTTGTGTCTATTTCTTTGTGGAACTACTACTCATTTTGTACATGCATTGTTTTCCTAATTTGTTTAGTTGTCTGTATTCTTTGTAGCTCACTGAACTTCTTTAAGAGAATTATTCTGAATTTTCTGACAGTTCATAGATCTCCATATCTTGAAGGTCAGTTATCAGAGCTTTTTTAGTTTCTTTTGATGGTGTCATGTTTACCTGATTTTTCATGATTCTTGATTCTGTAAGTTGGTATCAACACATTTGGGTAAGCAGTTTCCGCCTGCAGATTTGCTTTGTCAGAGACAGTTCTTCACCTGTCAGCTTAGCTGGGTTTCTGGACATGTCTACTGGTTACGTTCCTGGCAGGTGAGGCCTGCTGTCTCTTTTTGGACAGGGCTACTGTCCAGGTTCTGAGGGCAGGGGTGGGGTGCCACTGGCTAAGAACAGCGGAGAGGACTACTGCCTCGGTTCCCTGTCCAGTCAAGACTGTAGGATGAGCTCTGCACTTACGTGGGTTCTCTGATCAGGCTTAGAGACAGTTGGTGCTGGGTTCTATTCTTAGCAGTAGGCAGGGCCGTGAATTAGCTTTCCTGCCCTGGCAGGGAAGCAGGACAGGCCCCAGGGCCTGCAGAGCTCACCATTTGGGTACTCAAATCAGGCAAGGCTGTGCACTGAATAACGCTGGCCAGACAAAGCCACGGGCTGTGCTCTTTGTTCAAGTACCGCTGTAGGAAGGGCTGCTGGATGGGCTGTGCAGGTCCCTCTGTGCTGCAGTTAGGCTGCATTCAGCAGTGGCTGGGGCTATAAATTACTTTCCCCGCCCAGGCAGAGAGAACTGATCTCCAAGGGTAGCAAGGCTCTTTGCAGTCTTGATTCAAGCCAACCTGCTCCCCAAGTTCCCTGGCCAAATGGCGCTATTGGCCTTGCTCTGCAGATGATCAGCTCGGCCTGCCATACTGTCTGCCTGAGTGTTGCTGGGCTATGCAGCTTCCGGGTGGTCTGGCCAGGACCTCTGGTCAGGCAGGGGCCAGGAGCTGTATGTAATCAGCAGTGAGTTGAGCTATCATTGCCTGGGTGAGGTCAGACTAAGCTCCAAGGCCAGCAAGACTCTTTCTTTAAGGACGGGATCAGGTAGACCTATATGCTGCTGAGTTCCCTGATCAGACTGCGCCACTATCTTGGCTCCACAGGTGAGCAAAGCCACTGGTTGGGACTACTGCTTGGATGCTGCAGGAAGGAACTGGGTCTACAAAGATCCATGTGCTGGTTGTTGCAAGGCCCCCCCCCCCCCCCGTTCTGTGCCACAGTCAGATTCCCAGTGCAGTCCCCATGGGGCCAGACTGGAGGGGGGGTTCCCAAGAAGCAACGCGCAGTGCTGGGGAGCTGGAGGTGTGCTGCAGGTTCCCTTTCCCTAACGGAGGAGCCGCAGGCCCGAGGCAGACCTCCCACTGCGGGGCTGCGCTGGGCGGGGCGAGGGGCAGTGCTGTCATCACGCAGCCACTCCTCTTACCCTTTAGTGTCATCATCTGTCTTGGTCTCTGTGGTCCAGGGGGTTCTTCAGCCTCCAGACCCTAGAAATCCTGTTTCCTAGGACTTTCTCAGTGGTGTCTTGTCCACAGTTACTGGTGGTTGTTTTGGTGAGGCAGAGTGAAGTCAGGAGTGACGGGTCCCCATTTTGGTGATGTCACCACAACTCAGCTTTTTTCACACTCATAGCGGCTGCCTCACAGACTTAGTTTCAGGCTCAATGCCAGGGAAGGTGCCTGGCATACAGCAGGTCCTGAGCACATGCTGGCTTCTTCCAGTGTAGCCCAGCGTTCCAACCGCCTTCCCTCAGCACATACACATGCCTCATGCCTATCTCGTTACTGACTTCCCGTACGAATTCCCGTATCTCTGCCTCATGCCAACTCTGCCACCTAGAATACCCTTCTCTGACTGCTAAGCTCCTGCTCAGCCTTTGAACACCAGCACAAATATCAGCCTGTGAAGTCTCAGCAAACCACTACAAATTATCAGTCCCACATCTGTCTCTTGCCACCTGGCTCCCTGCTCAGTACTTCTTAGACTGTCTTTGTTTACACATTGGCCTGTCCCATGTTGAAGGCAAGGACTCACCTTATTGATTCCTGATTTAGGAACTGTCGGGTGGAAAACACAGAATTCAACGTTCAGCGTACTGCCACTCAAAGCGGGAATGGGAGCTTGAATGCGTCTCCCAAGTTCAACAGATACATTCCTATACCTTCTAGGAACCTTAAGGACATTTTGTTTTCTCAGTACTGTGATCTTGAAGTTTCTCCCCTTGTCCGATCCCACCAGCTACCAACTCAGGAAGCACCTGTCCCACCTTCTGCACATGAAGCAGCATGGAGCCAGAAACATGGACAGATGGAGCCGAGAGTGCATGGCACTGCTCCTCCAGGTTTGGAGGAGGGAACTGGAACTAAAACCCCCAAAGACCACCACAGTAAGCAGGACCGCCAAAAATCCATCCAGGAGCAGCTCAGGCCCAAGGTCCACCAGACACTCGGTGCTCAAGCAAATCTACGGTAACTGTCCTTCTGGGCACTTTGTAGTTCGCAGGCTACCCAGCGAGTCGAATCAGAATCTGAAATGGGATTTAATCGCACTGGGCAAACCTCCATTCGGGTGGGAACTGTGTTATACACTTCAGTCATCAGGAGAACCTCAGCACTACGTTTGGGAAGTTCTGGGTCAGATTTGGTTTCAGATGAGGCAATCTGGCATCTCAACCCAGAGAGCCTTCTAGCCAGATTTTCTGCTTGGCTTCCTACCTGAGACTCAGCATTGCTGCAGCCTTGTCAGGCCCTTACTTGGTCTTCCCCTTACGTTACCAGTTTGGAGGCCTCTAAGCACAGGCCAGCGCTGCCTGCCTCACTTTGATCTTTCCTTTGCTCAGATTTCACAGGGTTGCCTATCTGTTGAATGCCCCAAACCCAAGCACTACAGTAAATACTTGGTTAGCAGATGAAGTGCTGCAAATTAAACCATTTTCTGCTTGGGAAAGAGACCATCAAAATAAACTCAACAGAGAACAAGCCTGACTAGCTCCGCAACAGAAAAAAAGTTGAGCCAAGGCACCGTGAGCCTCTCTAGGCAGCAGCATCTCGGAACTTGCCCCTGGGCCTACAGGGCATCTCCACACCATAGCTAATTCATTTTGGCTGACACTTGCAAGCTCAAGCCTTTATTTAATTCAAGGAATTCAGCACTTGGGCAGGCCACGGCTGCCATTGGTCGTTGACTAATCAACCAAGTATGATTAATATTTAATCATATTATCATTGATTTCAGGTTGCTCTCAAGAAGGGAAAGTCCGTCATCCCACAAGATCTTCAAAAGCCCAGTCAGCGCTGCGTCTCAACTCCGGTAAGGCAGCCGCCGCGCCGGCAGCGTGTTCGGGAAGGTGGTGTGGGCAGCACTTTCCTCTGCTGCTTCATCCCCCAAGACAAGACTGACTGTCAGGGGTTTCCAGGGGTCGTGACTTCAGGTAGAGGCTTTTCATGCCCCTTTCATGGAATTATTACTGCAGTCAACATCCATCTCCCTAAGAGGCAAGTTATTTATCACCAAAGCTATTATTAAAATTACCTCCAGCAGGAACAATAAATGGTAGCTGCTATTGATCTCCTTAACTTCTTCAAAGTCGTACCTTGGGAGATCTTGTTCCATTTTGGTTTCACATTAAGACATCCTCCACCTCCTTCCTAATGGCTGGAAGGTTCTTAACCACGAAGTCTGGCTTCTGCCTTTCAGGGCCTCGCAGGGAAGACATTAATATTTAATGGCATATCCCGCTCAGGCTCAACCGTGCAGTTTCACGCATACAGCAGCAGCTGCAAAACAAAGGTGTTTTACGGAGGGCCCTCCGTTCACACCAGCATTAAACTTGGGTGATAAGTTCAGTGCTGTCAGCAGTTAATGCCAGGTCCAGCGTTTCCCGTGGGTGGCTGTGACCACACACACCCCTCCCCCTAGCTCCAGTCATCCTGCAGGATCAGAGTGCAGCTGGGGAGGTGAACAGTGACTGTCAGCACGAACTTTAACATTCATTTAGTTTTTGATGGGGGAAATCTTGAAGGGGGAGAGTAATTACTGCCAAGTCGTCAGGCAACTCACGTCATATAGGCAGGTTGATCAAGGAATGATGGGTGGGGTAGCTGGAAACTTTTAAAGGAATTAAGGCCCATAGTTCTAGTTAAAAAAAAAAAAAAAACACTCGTTATACTTGAGTGAATTAAGAATAGTCTCAAAAAAAGAACTGTCATATGTAACTACCAGAGAAGGAGCATTTAGACAAATATTGTTAATCATTTTTAAAACTTGTCTCAAGAAAAATCCAGTACTACCAGAAATCTTAAAAAATGGTGTTTAGTAGCATAAAAGGTTTTGAAAGGACTCACAGTTAAAGAACAGAATAAAAAAATTCAAAGAAATGCCTAATGGTTTCTTAGGACTTCATGTGTAGAGAAGTTTGATTCATACGGGCTTAAAAACGGATAAGGACCGAAGAGGATCTTTTCCTAAGCCTAACTTGGAGGAACACAGGTTTTATTAGGCTCACTCATCCCCATTAACCATTAACCAGCGAATACGGTGGCTGGTCAGATAGAGCTGCTAGCTACAGTTTAGCTCACATGTGGCAAACGCAAGGCCTGGGGGCTGAATCCGGCCGGCACCCACCTTGTTTCTGCCCGGCGGCAGTTCCTTGCCCCAGGTTAAGGAGTGGTTACATTTATAGTCCTACAATTACATTCAGCCCTTTGTAGGTAACCGCGAGGCTGATGTGGCCCCCAATGAAAATGAGTTTGACACCCCTGGTTTAGCTGCAGCCTGTTTTATACAGAAAATATGTCTATAAATAATTTCCATATGAGCATGACTGGAATGTACATATAAGTTTGTGCAATGTAGAATCACAGATGTCAGGTTGAACCAAAAAGAATCGTTAATTTTGGCCTTCAAACTTAAATATTTCATTTTTTGCTCTGGGAATCCCGTAGTGTTAAGGATCTTCCGGTTTTGCCCACTGTTCCCTTAGCTTTCGGAGACTGCCTGGCACACCGCAGAGCCACACTTTTGACTGCAGACTATTGTTCCAACACGGGGAGCGGCTGTTAGCCGTTTCCTCGTATGAGGGAGCAGAACGCAAGCTGGATATGCGAAAAGTATCAGCACCCCCAGGCTTTTTCTGTACTTGTATTCGGGAGGGAATTTAACAATCCCTGCTCTCTCTAGCCTTCCACATCACCCCTGCTAACCACCCACAAAGAACAGGGGCATGACCATGACCTGTGTGTGCATACACATAGATAAGCCCTCCTAAATCGGGGGGTCCAGCTCTTTAAAAAGAAAACTACTTTAAGAACATCCATTCTGATGAATACAGTTCCCATGGCTTAAGTGATTACTAGCAATAATGGTACCCCCTTATACGAATGCAGAATATCCTTCCCCACCTACAGTGGGGAAGGAAATGGAAACAAGACTTGAAACAGTAAAGGCAGCCAAAAAACATGCGAGTTACAAAACAGTGGTTAACTTTAATTTTATTGAAGCACAGTATTAAATCCAGGAGATAAAAAAATACATGTTTGTAACTTTTAAAACTACTCACCTTTCATGTTCGCTCTTTGCTCCACAGAAAGTTAGCAGCACGTAACAGAACAGCCTCAGCAAAGTCTCTTAACTGTTCGGGGCCTCAATATCCTCCTCACGTGTTAAACCCAAGGGCTGGGTACACCACTAATTTTTGCAACTGTGGCATCCTATAATTTTATAATTTCAAAGTCATGAAGAGGCCTAAAAAACCCATTTCAAGTTTGATATGTCTATGAGCCTATCATCTGAATAGTTTTTGAACAAATCTATTTTCCAAAATGGACTATAGACAAGTGTGGGTACTTGGAGTGAAAAGACATGTTTGTACTGTTATATTGGAGAGATGCACAGAAAGTTACGCCAAATGCACGCAGGCAAAGTTACGTTCTAGGCCAGCTAGAGGCCTGGGTTGGTACCCACCCCTCCCACTCAAGGTTCTTCCTTGAGAGGTGCAATGTATCTTTAAGATGATGGAAAATGCATGGCTGATAAACCCTCCTGTCTCTGTAATACATTGGCCGTCTCCTTGTTTAGTGCCACGTATAGTCCAAACCCTTTTTCCTTACCACCAATAAACTCTTACCTTCAGCATTAAAATTAACCTGAATATCCACCTGGTATTTGTTTTTAACAGTGAGCAACTTGCAGAGTATACACCCCCTGGAGAACAGTGGAAGATCTAAGAATTTTTCTTACAACCTGCAACCAGCAGCTCAATCAAAAAACAAAACAAAGCCTCGACTGCCTTTGGAGGAAGACCGTGTCCGGGGCACCTGGAACAGCTAGTGCTGAGTTCTGATTCTCTGCTGGTTACCTTCCACATCTCGGGTAAACTTTAATACCCATGCCTGGAGCCTTGTTAGCCTGAAAATGTGGTAATAACGGAAAGAAAATGTCAGAATGCTTTCTTTCTGTTCTTACACTCCATTGTTTGGAAATTATTTTAACCTGGCTATGAAGACCAGGGTAGACGACGTTTATGCAAAACTGCCTTCACCTCAGTCAGTATGGCTAGAAAGGAGAACTTACAACCACAGTAAAACCTAAGGAAGACTAAGAACACGAAGGCTGCTGGGCTGGGGTTTTTGCCAGCCAGCCGGTGCAGGCCTGGGTTTGTTTTGGGTTTTTTTTTTTTTTGCCTCAGTGAAGAACCTGAGATGGGGAAGAGCCTGTCCTATAGCAGCCCCCTTTCATGTCACTTTTCTGGAATCTAACGCAACAAATTCATTACAGGCACTACATCCCATTATTCCAACGTTAGTTTTAAGTGTTAGACCAGAATCATGACCCAGCATATACTTTTAGAAATTAACTGTAAGACCACAATAGGTGTTCTGTTCATCTCTGTTGATTCCTTACATATCACAGTTCACGTGTGCCTCTGAAGGCCACAGGCTGCAGCCACATCATGTGTGAACGGCAGATCTGCTATCACAGGACACCAAGGAAGGCAGTCAGGCAGGTGCACAGACCACACGGTTTATGCACAAGGTATCAATTCAGGCCTTAACATTCCACTTGTACTTTCTGTCTGACCTGTAGAGGGGAACAATCCTATCAAAACACCATTGCGACTGACAGGACAGTGCTCTATACACATTCCAGCCTTCTAAAATACCTGGTTTAAACAAAGTCTAGTGATTGGGGGTTTGGGGCCCACGGGCTTTTGCACGTCTTTAAGAAGGACAAAGCTAGTGTAGGAATACAGACAGGCATGAACAGTGGTGACAGCAGTAGGCTCACAAGCACTTCCAGGGCTGCTTCCATTTTCTCAAGATTACTGACACCCTGGTCTTGACAGTGAAGAGATAGGAAGCAATAAAGTGTTAACCCCTGGATTTTTAACAGTCTGCTCGTTAAATTATTTCATAATTAGGAGAACGAATATATCATAGAAATCACTATATATAGCCAGTTATCTTTTAAGAACTATGATGGGTTAGAAAAAATAGCAGTTACCGCCATCAAACCAGCCACCACGCAGGCATAGAAAATCCCGAACAATCGTAGCACTGTCTTGACATCGTGCCCCTGTACCGAGGGCTACAAAACCTCTGAACGACCTGGAGCTAAGAACATAAAGAGTGAGGTTTGCTTTGCTGGGATCACAAAGACTTGGCTTTTTTTTTTTTTTGGGGGGGGGGGGGTAATGGTAGTACCCTGTTATCACTCCGAATTTTGTAAATATTTAGTTCCTATGAAATGTAAAATATACTACCCACATATCATGCGCCAGTCCAGGAAGCCAGCCTGCATTATTTTCCTACCTTAGTGCAAAGGAAGGTTCATAAACAATTTCTTTAAAAGTTCAGCTTTAATGACATTTATTACATCAGTCTCTCTTCAAAATTAGATGTGAATAAACGATTTTAAACAGGAAGTGCCGTGGTGCCTCTTTAATATACTGCATTCAACACGCTGGGCCCCTGAGGATGCCCAGTGATGTACACGTTAAAGCAATAGTGTAAGTCCGTGAGCCACTGCTCCTGAACACCTCCGCTCTTCAGTGTCTGCAGAGAGAAACGAGAGGAATTTGAGAAGTCCACTAAACCTGCTACTCCTGAAGTGATTTTCACATTCAAACATCTCACAGCCACTGCAGCAGTATCCCATCTGTAAATCACCATGGGAAACCTTACTGGAATTACTACAGGCAGTGAAAATTCCTAGTGAAACCCCTAAGTACAAGTGATGATGGTTTCCTGTCTGGTTTCAATCCCTCCCACAAATGCTAGGGATTAATGCAATTTCACCACCCATCAGCCCTACGCTCCAAAATTCCACCCTCTGGCATTTAGAGTCTCTCCATCTTTGCACAGGGTCACCTGACAACTTCTGTCATTGTCTTCCTTATGGAGGCAGGCTGATTGTCCAGTCTGAGTAATCCAAATTCTTGACTGTCCTTCCTTCTACTATTTCTGAATTACTATTACATATACCAATTTATAGGCCCCAAATCAAACATCTACACAAGAAACCCTAATTCTTCCAAAGTAAAAACACCAATGTAATCATAACAGTCCCCACCAAAAAAATAACGCAACTGAACAGAGAGCCAACCACTAGACAAAGCTGAAGCCTGCAACTTCCTTTCTCCAACTTCTTACTCCCCAAGGACTAACTAGAAATTGGCCTCAAGTTTATTCCTGCTAAATAATCTCCTAATTTGTTGAGTGATTAAGAAATGTCAGCTACACTAAAAACTTTACTTGGCTGGTCTCATTAATGTTCACCAAAACCCAACAGAGGTTACTATCAGTCCCATTTCTACACCTAGGAAAACAAGCTTGGATAAGATCTTAAAAAAAAAAAAAAGTTACCTAAGTATCATAGTTAATCAATAGTGTCTCTCAGAATCCAGGCAGCAGTGACTCTGACATTTTCCAACTAAGTTGCCTGCCACCTTAATAAGTTTGAGTATGTTAAGGCTTTTATGGCTGGCTGGGATCAAAGACATACGCCAGGTGAAGTGACAGGGACTAGACTACAGGAGAAACCACACTGGGCTTACTTCCAGCCATCTGGTCAATGCTCTGGAACCCTGTGCACCTGCATGGCCTTGCCCCTGAACCCTTTCTAGTACTCACAGTACAAAAAACCCTCACTCCATGCTTCTTACCGTGATGTTCTTGATGATCTGCTGCACCAGGATGGCATTGGTCAACATGTGAGTCCTAAGGGGTGCGTGCTGAAGCAGCAGGCGGAGCAGCTGGCCCACCACAGGCAGCTCCTCGGGAGCAGCTCTGTTCACCCGCAGGCTCTGCAGCATCAATCTCAGGACTCGAGGCAGGAGAGCCAGGATGGAGACGCAGACCCCCCAGAGCTTGTCCCTACAGTAACAGTGACAAAAATGAGTCAGTGAACCAACACGTACAGGAAAAGTACCCTTTGTGTTTCCCAAAACTGAAATGTCCTTCTAAGAAACACGGTGTTTCCTCCTTTTTACACCATACAAGAATAAACTGAAAATGGATTCAAGACTTAAACGTAAGACTCAAAACCATAAAACTCCTACAAGAAAACACAGGCAGTAAAATCTTACATTCCTCTCAGTATTTTTTTTCAGGTGTATATCCTCAGGTGAGGGAAACAAAAAATAAATAAGAATACATCAAATAAAAAGTTTTGCACAGCAAAGGAAACCATCAACAAAATGAAAAGACAACTTACCGAATGGGAGAATATATTCACCAATGATATATCTGATAAGGGGTTAATATCCATAATCTATAAACTACTCATACGACTCAACACCAAAAAAAACAAACAATCCGGTTAAAACATGGGCAGAAGACCTGAACAGACATGTCTACAAACATATAACGTTGGCCAATTAAATTCTGGATTGGCCAAAATGTCCATATGGTTTTTTTCCCATAAAAGACACATGTTCATTTTCACCAATAACTTCACTGATTTGGGTATTCTGAGTATGTCAGCTATCTCCTGCTATTAGCTCTTAGTGGGTAGAGGCCGGGGGTGCTGCTAAACATCTTCCAACACATAAGACAGCCCCTCAGCAAAGAGTTATTTGGCAAAATGGCAACAGTATCATTGTGGTACTTCACAAACCACATTTGACATGTTCGTCAGTCACAGCACCTCCTCCATATACCACACAAATATATATATATATTTTTTTTTTGCATCTCAGGTGTGTTTTTACCTTTATTGAAATAATAAAACATAATATACCAAAAACATTGAGTATCTTCTTCCATCTTCAATATTAAAATGACTAGCTACACAAAAATTCACCAATTTTAAGTTTTTTTGTTGCACATTGTTATGACAGCTGTCACAATACAATTTAACTACATTGTTTTGAATGAAGTTAAAGACAACTAATCACTAATAGAGCCATCATACAGAAAAAACTAAATGAACTTTTTGGCCAACCCAGTATGAAAAATTGTTCAATGTCACTTATCAGAGAAAAGCAAATTAAAACCACAATGAGATACCACCTCACACCTGTCAGAAGGCCATCATCAACAAATCAATAAACAAGTGTTGGTGAGAATGTAGAGAAAAAGAGAACCCTTGTGCGCTGTTGGTGGGAATGCAGTTGGTACAGCCACTGTGGAAAACAGTATAGAGGATCCTCAAAAAACTAAAAATAGAACTGCCTTATGACCCAATGATTTCACCTCTCGGTATATATCCAAAGAAACCCAAAACACTAATTTAAAAAAATTATGCATCCCTATGTTCACTGCAGTGTTATTTACAACAGTCAAGATATGGAAGCAACCCGTGCCCATCAATAGACAAATGGATTAAAAGTTGTGGTACAGCCCTGGCTGGTGTGGCTTAGTTGGTTGCAGTGTCTCCCATACACCAAAAGGCTGCAGGTTTGATTCCCAGTCAGAGCACATACCTAGGTTGCGGGTACGATCCCCAGTTGGGGCACGTACAGCAAGCAACCAATCGATGTCTGTCTTTCTTTCTCTGAAAGCAATGAGAATGTCCTCAGGTGAGGATCCAAAAAAAAAATTGTGGTACATACGTAATAATTGCAGTAGTACTTGGCCATAAAAAAGAATGAAATACTACCATCTGTAACAGTATGAATGGACCTAGAGAATATTATACTAAATGAAATAAAGACAAATACCATATGATTTCACTTAAATGTGGACTCTAAAAACAAAATAAAGAATTAACAAAACAGAAATGGACTCAGAGAGACAGAAAACAGACTGATGGTTATCAGAGAGAAGGGGACTGGGGGACTTTATTCAACTTTTGATTTGTGCACAGCAGGATAATTCATGTACAAGAAGAAAAGAGAATGCCGGTCTGCAGACAAACCTAACGTTGAGGCAATATGGTAGAGACATAAAGACTACACCATCTATAAGGAAAAGAACAGAGAAAGCCACTTGGGTTCCTGCGGGGTTTCAAAATTTCTACTTCTACAATTCCTAGCTCTTGAGTTCTGTAAGTTACTCTTGAAATGTTCCAATATATTTATTTTCTTCATTAGCCAACACTGTGCTGAAAGGGCTTATGGATTCTGCATCACACCAAATGAATAGATACTGAATCTATACTGAACAGATAAGTAAACTTTAGAAGTCTACCTTTACACACCACAACTACAGAAAACTGTCAAGCCAAAGAGAAATACAAGAGCCCTGGGTACAAGCAGGTGACAGAACGATTTTTATTTTCTTCTATTTGCTTATGTATTAGATTTTTTTAAAAACTTCCTGCAAATGACTTTTAATAGGCATACCAATAAGAACATAAGCATGAGAACACTTTTTAAAAATAAAATTGAAATGTTCCAAACTATTCCAGAAGCTTTAGTCTGAGTTTCATATAGGAACAAAAGTACTGCATAATTAAAATAATAGCATCTTGTAACTATTTCCTTAAGTCCAAGAATTTAAAATTCTACTCTGGCTAATGCTAATGAAGCCCAAAACAAAATATAAAGACCTGTACACTAATAAACCCATCCTTCTAAAGGTAGAATTTTTTTTCTTACTAAACCTAGAACAATATTAATAAGGAAAGCTCTCAAAAAACTTTAGAATACCATCTAACTTTTCAAATGTGTTGCTGAAAGAAAAAATAAAAATGTAAAATTCTCACAGCACAAAGGGGATTCATGAAAGAACAAAGCAGCAGCTCTGGTGATGGAAGGAGTTTTGACTTGAGGTGGTGAACACACAATATACAGATGATGTTTTATAGAGTTGTACACCTGAAACCTGTAAGTTTATAAACCCATGTTACCCCAATAAAGTCAATAAAAAAGAAGAAAAAAGCTAGCTAGGTTTATACAAGCTCTGAAAGGTAATTTAAAATATTTCTAAAATCTAATTCTCTTTCACTCTTAATTTTTTTTAATGACTAATTGATTGATGGGGGAGGGAATGTAACAGGCAGGAAAAACACTGAACATGAAGAATGCAAAAACTATTACCTCTTTCTTAGATGCTCTGCTTCTCCTCTCTCTAAAGTGAGCAGAAAGTACAGAAGACTGTAGCAACAAGAAGCCAGAAACGGCAGCAGAGTCTCACTAAGCACACACGTATGATCCAGGAGCCTACAGATAACTCCCAAAACACAGCCAGCTGTGCTGTCGGGAATTACAGTGAAGCCAACCTAGGCAGAGAAAAATGAGATTAATGACATCTCCACAGCAGTTCCCCTCTCCTCCCCAGGGTAAAACCAAATCCCATTAACTAGAGAGTTAACCACACCACACTTCTACTGAAAACTAGAATATACAGAAGACATGTCACCTGCCACACCCAGAGGTCCTCTGTTTTCCTCTGAGAATTTAATCTCTACATTAAATGACTTCAAAAACATGCAAAATTCAAGAAATACTATTAACCCAATCCACTGCTTCCCCTTCCTGATGGTCTTCTAAAACTTTCTAGATATTACAATTTCTATTAATGGTTAGAAATACTATGTAAAAAGATTATTTCACGCACCCAAAGAAAATCGTGATACAAACAATCACACTTGCATGATCTCTAGATTATTTAAACTGGAAAACTCATACCTGGCACCACCTGGTCCCAGTAACTAAATACAAAGAACACAATTTATTTTGCAATTACCTCTCCCCTGTCCTTTGATCCAGTCAGTCATTCAGACCACTGGAGTCAAGCAGCTACTACTTACCACTTGATTGCATCACTGCCCTAAAACCCAGATAAGGGACATTATGGAATACTAATTCATCTAGATTCTACTACGGAAGCTGGAGAGTGGACTCTAACTTATAACTGTATGTATCCATGGTTTAAATCTCCTCGAACTACCTTTGAATAATCATAAAAAACTAAGGCTCTGAGGTCTCAATCCTTCCATCAGGTTTTCTGAAAATAACTGCCTGGACTGGCACGCTGAGCTTCTACTAGGAAAATGAAAGTAGTCAAGGAAGGGCATCGTTTCTGGACTAGAGGTTAAAAAACAGGTGGGGGTCTTGGAGACAAAAGAGATAAGGATTAGAAGTTGATGTCAGGGAGAAAGAGTAAAGGGAATTCAAAGCAGTATTTTTCCAACTCAAGGGAAGTAACATTTTAAAGGAGAAAGGAAGGTGTGAATGTGCTTATAAAATAATGCAAACAAAGAAAAGTCTCTGGAAGATAGAATTTCAGATCTCTCCTTTGCACTATAACATTATTATAATAAAAAGCCAAAGGTCCAAAGTGTAAACGTTAGAGGAAATTAAAAGAAAAACCCAGGCATACCTACTGTGAATTTAATACGGGAAGGAGAAACGCTGGCCGGAAGACAAGTCATCCTCATGACTGACTGCCTGCCTGCCTCCACGGTGACTAGGCCGCAAGCCAGTTAGGTGATGTCCCTGCACTTCAGACCCCCAATCTTCTGCGTGGGAATTAGACCCCAGCCTGGATGCTGGCTTCCCAATACACTAATACCAGGCACGTGTTAATTAACCCATTACAAATCAGAAGGACCAGAGGCATAATTTTAAGGTCTGTCTTTGTACAGATGTAGAAAGTAGGGGCCTGGCATAAGAGGGGATTTTCCCAAACTCAAAAATTAATTGGCAACAGCCAGGAAAAACACCAGGATTTCTCAGTTCTCAGCACAGCATCATGCTGTGAGAGGTTATCAAGCTCAGGATTCTGGATTCTCATTCTCTCCTAGGCTATGACAAACTAATCATAAGCAACGAATCTATATGCTTTTTTGTGTAACAGAAAAAAAGTTTAAGTATATTTACCAAATGCTTACTGATGGCGCTTTGCAGGATGTCAAAGCTCTGGCTCCGGGCAGGGATAACCAATAAACTGTGACAAACTGTCTGTCAGAAAAGGAGAAAACCGGTAACCAAATTGAGACATTTTAGGTCAAATACAAGCTCAAAAGATTTTTTTAAAACAATCTACTTGCTCTACATATTAATGGGAAACTTAATAAAAATTGAATCTGAAGATGCAAAAATCAAAGTTTAATCACGTTTCACATATGGGCTAATTTTCCAAATAATTTATTTATTAAATACTTACTGAGCGCTGAGTTAGTCCTATTAGGTGCCGTGCACAAGAATGAAAGAATTGAGAAACTCCTCTCTCACAGCTCTGAAGTACTTTATAATTCACCAAGGTAGAGACTATATTTCTATTACGTGCCAAAAAAAAAGACCTGAGTGATGTAAAGGGCTGACAACAGCCCTTTCTCCATTTGGTGGTAAGACAGCATACAAAAAATACTTACGGTCCAGATATTAAGACCCTGTTTGAATTAATTGTAATACTGTGTCCTAATCCACAAAAGTAAAAGAATATAGGAAAAGAAAAATATGAGGGAGGTGGGAATCAAATCCCTAATATTTTTAATTTTCTAAGTTCTCAAGAAAATGGGAAAAGGAAGGATGGCACTGAGTTCTCAGAGACATTGTAAGAAAACTTCAGAAGCTGATGGAATATGGTGCCAAAACGAAATATGCAGAAAAATTGCAAGGGGAGAGAAAGGTAAGGCTGGTAGAAAGAAGAACACTAGAGGACCATCAAGCTACATGCCAGAGAACTGTCAATCAACCCTTGAAAATCAACAGCTCTAGGCATCGTCTCTCTAAAACCTGTTGTAGATTGATATCACTCAGTTTTCAAGTGGCAATTTTTCTTATCTTTCATACCTATAACAATGTAAACAATGTATTTCCAATGCCATCTTTCTACTTCAAAATGAGCACGGGGAATTATTTTCATCCTCAAAAGATAAATCATGTTGAAAAGGCCTATTCATTAGTAAATGACAACTTAATCCCTTTTCTTCTGCCTTCCTTTACCTTCCCTTTCCTTCCCTTCCAAAACTCTTTAGTTCTAAAGCCACTGTGTGGGGCCAAGCTAGGTAACCATCGGCACTGCAGTGCGCGGAAGAGGTCCAGTGTCCCAGACAGAGCACAAAAAGATAGAGGCAGGCTATCCCAGAGGGTTGGGAGTGCAAATGGGGTGAGAAAGATATCTGTATGGGAGAGGAGTGGCCCCAAAAGGAGATTGATCATAAAAAAGCTGAAATCTTATGTCCACACGAAACACTACACATGGATGTTTATTACAGCAGCTTTATTCATAACTGCCAAAATCTGGAAGCAACCAAGATGTCCTACAGTAGGTGAATGGGTAAGAACTGGGTACTTCCCGACAACGGAACGTTACTCAACACTAAAAAGTAATGAGCTATGTTAAGCCATTAGAAAAAAAATGGAGGCACTTTAAATGAACATTACCCAGTGAAAGAATATAATCTGCCCTGGCCAGTGTGGCTCAGTTTGTTGGAGTGTTGTTACTCTAAAGAGAGACGGGAAAGGTCTGTATAGGGGTTTCAAAACTAATGAAAAATGTTCTTTCTTAAACTAGAGTTATGTTTTATTATTATCCTCCAGAGCTTATTCATGTTAAAAATATTCTTTTACAACCATTCAATATTTTATAAATGACAATTATTAACCTTAAAATCTTTCATTGGCTCTGAAATAGAAAGCTCCATTTGGGAAAGGTATCTCTGTCCAGAGATTCCTTTTCCCTTTGTGATCTTTCTCTGTTAATTATTGTTTCCATCATTAACAGCAAGGTCCAGATCAGTGTATGGAGTATGTTATTTCTATAAAAGGAGAAAAACATAAGAATATATGTAGTCATTTGTGAAGACAGAAGACACTGAAAGAGTACATCTAGAAACTGGGGAGGAAAAATGGGTGGCTAAGAGAAAGAATGGAAGAAAACTTTTTACTATTATCCTTTTGTTCTTCTGAATACCTACTCAAAAAAAGTCTATTTTTTAAAAAACTTCAGCCTAGGCAGATAACTACAACTAAGAAATCCCACTCTACCAATTAATAACTTGTTCAAATAATGTAATCAGAAAAATAAGGGTTCACACTAAGGGTGTCAAAAAACTGTATCTATTTCTAACATGTACTTTCAAATGAAAAGGCCAGCTTAAATGTAACAAAGCTGATCCAAAAGAAAATTGAAATTTTCACTTAAGAACTTCAAAACAAAAAAATGAGACTTTGATTTTTTTTCCCTAATTTATGCTTTAACATTTCAGAGACGGCAACCTTGAAACTTAGTTCATGTCCTTGACAAATGCTCAGAAATATAACATCGCATTCTCATGACAATTGTGTCTTGGCTTTACACAAATGATGTGCTTATGAAAAATTTAAATTATCAGGTAAAGGTTCTATGAGTTGTTGGGTTGCCACGCTAGACACTGGCAAATCTGTGCCTGGAGTCGGGGCGCACCGATCCCATACAGTGCTTTCCCCAGGCCACAGGGCCAGTTCAGACACACTGCAAACTGTGTGCTTTACAATAACTCATCTTCCCACCGCTGGGAATCCCACATTTCCAAATCTAGTATCCAAGGCCTTAACTTCAGTCTACCTTTCTTAGTTCTCCTCATTTACCATGGAATAAGATGAAATTTTAGATATCAAATAGGTTGGTTACTCAATTTATTATTTCTCCTCACTTTTTAAAAAGCTCTCCTTTTGGAGAACCTATGCAGAAACACAGTACCAGGCACTGGGGTCATAAAGAGAAGATAAATGTCACTGGTATGACTTAAGTATTGTGATTAATTGAGTCAAAGCCATGAGAAAAATGCTTTAAATATCGACAAAAGGTAGAGCCCTAAGATATGGGAAGAACATGAGGAATATGCAGAATAGAATGGAAGAAGGAAACAGATCAGCTGAATAAAATCAATAGGCAGAGCAACCAAACAGAAGATGATGCAACTTGACCACTGACAAAAAAGGTAAAAAGAGTTGGCCCAGCAATTAGGAGTTACAAAGGAAAGAATACAGTCAGTGTCCTGGCCAGAGGCCTTCTGAATCATTAAAATAAAGTTAGCCAGCACAGCAGATTACACCTCAGGATTTGTAAGAAAGGTTGGAACCAAAATAATTTGGGGATGAAATAATTATATTCTTACTAATAAGCAACTACCTTTCAATGCAAGGAAAGAAACTGAAGGAATATTAGGAACTAATTACTACTGAAATGTTTCAGAGAATCAAATCATTAGTATTTATGTTTATGATGTTTTAGTGTAATTTACATATCTGAAACATGTAAGACAATTATGCCTATTAGGGTAAAAGATCAGCCTTATAATTCCAATTTAAAACATATCAGTAATTAATTTAAACTAGTGATTTTAATTTGAATTTTACTATCAATAGTACCAAAACTTAAAATATTAAGATTTATCATATTTAACTGAACTACCTGAAAAATAGTGACTATATTAGAAGTTACTTAAAGAGTTTAAAATTTTTAACTGTAAAAGGAATAAAATATAATCATAGTATTTTGCTGACTGCTTAAATTTACGATACTTATATAAAAAGTAAGATTTGTAAGCTAAACCTTAAAGTTTGAGTAAAAACTAGGGTTTTAAATTTAATTTCAATAAACTACACATAAACTCAAAAGGAACTGCTCAACAATCTCTTTTGTTTAAAAACACCACCTTCAAGGATACCAAATCCTCCTTGTATCTTATTTATCCTATTTGTCCTGTGCTAGATAAAAGAAAATAATTTATCTCTATCATTCAAATTGCTAATTTATTGTACTCCAGTGGCATAACTTAGAAAGGAAATCACTCTTCTTTTAGAAACATACATCTCCCAGCCAAGATAATAAACACTCTGAGAACATGGATGTCTTACACTACATTGTAGCCCTATGAATATCTCATATAAGATAACCCTAATATATACTAACCACTGGTGATCGATGAACTGAATTTTAATAGCCAGCAATTTCCCTTTAAACGCACTATTACCTCTGTCACATCCCAATGGTGTAAAAACTGATCCCAGTCTGTCAGGTAAAGCAGCACAGGGGAAAGCTGCGTCTGAATGACATGGGGAACGCCTCGAAGGCTCTGAAGCCAAGTCAGCTCCTCTTTTGAAAACCCTAATTTGGATACAAACAAAGTAATATTAAAAAAAATAAATCACAAAGCAAGTGCCATTCTTTGTATTTTTTTAAAATAGAGATGACATGTACCTTTAAGTTAAATTCTTCTTTAAACTACCTTGTTTTCTCTGAAATTCTGCATTTCATGTAGTATTTTTTTAAATGAATAGCTAGTAATGGAGGCAGTAAAATTCACGTATTTATGTACACAAATGTGTGCTCTGACCGAATCTATAATACAGCAAGAAACAGGTTTTATGACTTACCAAAAAAATAAAAAAGGCATAACCTTTCCAAATAATGGTAGGTTTAAAAAGCAAATGAACAAGTAAAAATAATACGCTCCACACACATACTAAACTCTGTATTCTTTTACATAACAGCCCTTTCAAACTACTATCTGATTCTCTTACCACCCTATTATACTTGGCCTGACCTACATAGACAACTGGCCAAAGTCCCTCCTAAAGACAGCTCTGAGAACGATCAGGACACCAGCAATGTCATCAGTCTGACCCTAGCTTTCTGCTTTGATGCACAGATCACTGTACTTCCATGAACATAGCCTAAAGAGGCCCCATCTAGTTTGACAGCCACATCACATTACTGACTCCTAATAAGCTTTCTAAAGCTGCCAAATCTTTTGACAGGTACTACTACTAAAACATAAAGCCCCCCACCTCCATCTCAAATATGTACATCCAAAACTATCAAATAAACATGGAGGAGTCTGCATTTATTTCTTATATAAATTCTGTCTTGCTGGATTCAGCTCATTATCAGAATCTGTGAAATTCTTTTTGGATTCTGACTTAACATAATAATTATAAATCTCCTAATTACAAGTCTTCAAAAAAATTTTAAAGAAGCTCATCTTCACCAAAGGGTTGCTGGTTCCTTTCCCAGTCCCGGCACACGCCTGGGTTGCAGGCCAGGTCCCCAGTAGGGGGCATGTGAGAGGCAACCAGGCGTTGATGTTTCTCTCCCTCTCTTTTTCCCTGCCTTCCTCCTCTCTAAAAATAAATATTAAAAAATTTTTAAAAATCTCATCACCATCATCCAAGTATGAATCTGAAATGTTGAATGAGTACAATCATTTAAACAATGGTAATAACAGTAATAAGTATTATTATTATACACATCTTATACATCTAACTTGACATTTCTAGGTATATTTTACTAATTTTGCGTTAAGGGCAAATGGGATGTAGCAAACAGCTAATCAAAATCTGATGCTCTTCCTATCAAGTTGAACATTTTAAACATGTTTAAAATGCATGTTCTGTTCATCAATTTTTAAAGGTATGCAATGGGGCTTTCTCTGGCTATCTGAATAAGAGGTATGTCCAATTCACTATAAACAAAGACAAGAAGAAAGCTGAGAAATAAGACTAAGGAGAAAGTGAAAAAAACCATCATGACATTCAATTAATTCCCAAGGTTTTGGTATTCAATACTTACTATGAGAGATTTAAAGATGAATCATGTATCTCCCTGCCTAAAGAGCTGGATAATATAGGGTACAAATATTCCTTTAAAGATTTCCACTTATTAACCAAGAGAAATCATTCTAAGATAGACACTTTATCATCCTCAAAACTTAGAACCAAACATATAAAATAGTACGTTTTAGGATAATCTTCATACTAAGTTTTTTTCCTTTCCTTAACTTGGCAGGTGAATGTGATTACCTGTAAGTGTTGAAAATAAGAAGCTGAAATAATCCACATCACTCATCAAACAGTCTTTAACTGAATACTTCCATCCAGAAAATGATGATCTATAAACAAACAATGGGAGAACTATTACCAGAAGGGACCAACTTGAAGACTCAAGAATAATAACACAGTATATAACCATTTTTCTTCATTGAAAACAAGTCAGATTTAGTAGCTTAAGCAAAACCTACACTATGCATTGATTTAATATGTAAAGGCTCAACATGATGTGGAAATTTTAACTTTTATATTATGTAAAGTTTCATAAAAAGCATAACTAGTCCACACAGTATATAATATAACTTAGAAAATTTCTACACCATTTGAAAACCATACTGTAAGGAGCCAAGATTACATTCTGCGTTTCAGTATGTGCAGGTGCTATATATTTACTTGATTTTTAAGAAGTCTTACACCTTGCTTGCTTTAAAGAAGCTCCAGCTTCCTACCTAAGTATTTTAATTAGGCAATGAATACTTCCATTCACGGCCACTCTAAGACTGCATGCCCCTATCCTTTGCAAAGCTGTAACGCAGAGGTGTCAAACTCATTTTCACCAGGGTCCACATCAAGACCCCATCAGCCTCACAGTTGCCTTCAAAGGGCCAAATTAATTTTAGGACTGTATAAATGTAACTGTTAAAGAGGTGAAATTACATTCGGCCCTTTGAAGGCAACTGTGAGGCTGTTGAAGCTGATGTGGCCCCACCAGTGAAAATGAGTTTGACACCTCTGTTGTAACTAGTTCTACTTAACAATAGTGCAGATAAAGAACTGGAAGGGGACTCAAGGGAAGAGCTAAAGCAGCTTCTCATTAGATAATGTTTATCTGGTTCCTGCTGAGTTCAGTTTCCAGTGACTTCTTTAAAAATTCTCTTCAACATACAGCTAAGAATGAAGAGAACAAATGTCAACCAAAAATATAGCAGAAGGCTGAGAATGATCAGACCCAGTAAGGTAAGACTACAAATTTTATCATGATATATGAATACATGCAGACAAAATTAGGAGTTTCTAATTCAACTGAAAGCACTTAATTTTTTTTTTTCCTGTCAACTGTATTTAACCCAATGAAACCAGAAACCAACTGGGCCCTCTCCAGTGGCTAAAATGAGTACAAATTCATTTAGGAATCTATTTTGGACCAATGACAAGTAATAGATCACACTGTCCTTAAAACTGCAATGCCCATATATACTGTCCAAGCCAGACCACTTCGAGAGTCAAAGGATGTGACTGCTGATTATGCTGGGACAGAAGCAGTAACTGGAACTGCTCACTGAAGACCAGATCATACATTTGCCCTACTTAAAACCAAGCCAAACTGCTGAGTCCAAGAATTTCTCCCTCTTCCTAGAGATTTTTACCAAGCATTTACAAATTATGCCCCCCAGTCCAACATAAGCATAATTGATATTTATAAAGATAATATACCTTCCAAAGAGAATCAATTTCAAAGGGAAATATTCAGAAGGTGATTTTTAACTGAGTATTAAAACAAATCCTCCATTAGTTATAGCAAAGGAACAGAGTGCCCTCTACTGGAAGTTAATAAGCAAAACCACTTAAGTCAAGAGTAACATTTAGTGATCATTTTTAAGGCCTAGCATTAAATAATTGCTTACACTAGACAAAGAGCAGGGTTTTTAAAATTTCTAACAAAGATAAACAAGGGAAACTAATGAATGTTTAAAATACTTAAAAATAAGACCAAGTCTCTAATGCACAAACACACAAAGAAATAAATCTTAAATTTTTACATATAAACATGTTGCAAATACTGTTCCTCCTCTGCTTAAAGGAAAGGTCATCACCAGTTATGCACAAACTTTGGGTGAATGGATTCAAATGTATGTCCTAAACTGGTATGAAAAGACTAGCAAACAAATATAAAGAGAGTTTACTAATAAAGTGACCTACTGTTTAACTGGGATAGGGAATCTGTACAAGTAGTCACAGGAGGCTAGTCGTTAAAATTTATAGCTACAGCCTAGATTTCAATGTCCACCTAAAACCGTATCAGACCCTGACCATGAGTCACAATCACTAAAAAATATTGCTGAATACTGAAATACTATGCCTGATGATACAAACATAAGGCATTTAAGAATTCTTTAAACATATGCAACATGACACATTAGTTATAAAACCTTTCAGAGTAAAATGGTAAAGCCACTGTGAAAACCAGCATGGCAGATTCTTGAAAAATTAAACAATTACCATATGATCCAGCAACTCCACTTCTCAGTATATAGCTAAAAGAATTAAAAGCAAGGACTAAAACAGGTATTTATACTTCAGTGTTTATAGCAGCATGACTCACAATAACCAAAAAGGTGGAAGAAAACAAGTGTCCACTAACAGACAAAGAGATAAACAAAATGTACAATAGTATTTACATTAGATGGAGCATTATTCCACCTTAAAAAGGAAATTCTGACAATTGAAGAGTTATGCTGAGTGAAATATGAAAGATACAAAAAGACAAGAAATCTTGCACAATTCCACTTATATGAGCAACCCAGAATAAGCAACATCATGAAGACAGAACAGTGGTTACCTGTGGCAGAGAGGGGCAGGGTGAGTGAGGAATTACTGTACAATGGGCAGTTTCAGTTTAGGAAGATGAGAAAGTTCTGGAGGATGACAGGGTGCTAGTTACACAGCAATCTAAATGTACTTCATACTACTGTACTGTTTTATCTCTTTGGTTAAAATGTACTTTAACACACACATGCAAGATTTCAAGTGATTCCTTGTCTGAGTACACAAACTTAATCTCACCAGCTACATTAAATTCTGAGCTCCTGAAAAAAAGGTCTGTATTGCAATTCCACAACACCCAAGTTTTAAGCACAGTACCCTCACTTACCATTGAATCCTTACTATATGCATTTGATAATTTCAACCCTTATTCCAATCTATACATAGAAATCACTAAACAAATAACAAAACAATCTTACCCTAGTAAACTTTACCTAGCAATAATATACAGTTTTATTATTGCATTAAGAGCAAATGAAGGTAGTAGCAAAGTGTGATTTTAAAAGCCAACACTGCAAATTGCAAGTTGAAGGAATACAGGGCTATATGTTTCATACACTTAAAATACAGCTCACGTGAGCATGCTACCTCATGTGCAGTATCCCGATAAGCATGGCAGCCAAACTTGAACTAAGTCTTCCCATGATACAGCACCGACTTAACCGAGAAAGCAAATCAGCAGGTAGACTGGGTAGAAAATATATAAGCTGGACCAAACACTGCTGAGACTCTGCTGGGAGAACCACCACAGTGCCTTCTTGTGGATCTAGGGGAAGAGAAGGGCACAGCAAATTTAACTATAAAAGATATACAAAGCAGAGATTAAATTAATAAAGCAGACAGTGATGTTCACTGTGTTATGCTGAATTCTACCATATAAATTACATGAAAAAGCTTTTATCATAAAACATGTACATATGGCTTAAGCTATTTCCTAAAATAAAATATTGAACATAGCCTGTTATTTATTTAAAGATACATTTATTGGGTTGGCCAAAAAGTCCACATTTTATTCCCATAAAAGACATTTTTCATTTTTACCAAAAACTTAATTGATCTGGACATTTTGAGTACGTCAGCTATCTCCTGCTATTGGCTTGTAGCGGGTAGAGGCCAGGGGTGCTGCTAAACATCTTTCAGACAGCCCCACAGCACAGAATTATTTGGCAACATGCCAACAGTCCCAAGAAATTTTACAAATCACTTTTGACATATTCGATCAGTCACAGAATCCTCTCCATATACTCCACAAATCTTTTTTTGCATTTTATTTGCATTTTTACCTTTCTTGAAATAATAAAGCATAATATGCTGAAAATGTTGCGTATCTTCTTCCATCTTTGATATCAAAATGGCTGCACAAAAATTCACCAATTTTGGTAAGTTTTCTTAAATGTACATTGATATGACAGCTGTCACAATACAATCTAACAAAATTGTTTCGAACGAAGTTGAAGACAACTAAGCGCTACTAGAGGCATTGTACGGAAAAAACTAAATGAGCTCTCTGGCCAGCCCAGTATTTAAAACACAGTCTAATAGTTTCCTAACATCCAAGTTATATTGCTTGAAATAAGAACTTTCATGGGGGTAAAGGGATTGGATGCAAAGCAAAATAGTAAAAAACAGGCACTTCTGCTAAACAGTGACAATTACAATATCAACTTAAAGCAAAAAATGTGTTTGTGTGTCTATGTATACTTACACACCTGTACACAACACACACATACCTCTACATATAAGCAATGCTGAAAACACTTAAAAATATACCCACAAAAGATGCAAGCAAATCAAGTGTCTATTACTTAATGAATGGATAAATATAAGTGGTATATGCATCAAATGAAATACTGCTTAGCAATAAATAAATACTGATATATGCTTCAACACAGACAAATCCTGAAAACACTGTAAGTGAAAGAAGCCAGACTCAAAAGGCCACATATTGCAGAATTCAATTTGTAAGAAATGTCCAGAATAAGCAAACCCAGACACAGAAATAGATTAGTGGTTGCCAGGAGCTGGGAAAAGCAACAATGGGGAGGGCCTACCAATAGGTGGTTTCTTTTGGGGGGTGATAAAAATATTCTCAAATTAAGACAGTGATAATGACTGCAAGACCTTAGGAATGTGCTTTGAAAAAAATCATTGAATTGTACATTGTAACACAGCAAATTTTATGGCATGTGAATTATATCTCAGTAATAAATGTAAATTATATATATATCCCAGAAAGCTTTTAATTGCTATTTCTACTTAAAATATGAAATAGTTCCAGGGATGAATCAGAAAGTAACATATGGAAGTCATGTAAGATATCCGTTATGATTAAATAAGTAATTTCCCACCAACGCTTCAAAGGAATTTTTAAAAAATACTTGATCAGTTTTGACTTTGTGAAGAGCAAGTGGTTTAAAAGACAATTTAAGAATGCAAGAAGCACCTATCATTATCCTTCTAAAACTATTCTAACAAAGAATACTACCACTGAAAATCAATTTACTATCTGATGGTGGATTTTGTTTTGGTAATTTTATCACAGCATAACTAATTTATAATAATTTAAAGGAAAGGCAAACCTACAGGGCTTCCCTTAGAAGCTTCCTTTCCAAATCAGGACACAGCAACGATTACCTGTACAGGTAAGCAAACTCTTACCATAGATTCGAAGAGCAGTAGCCTGTAAACTTTTTAGTAATTCTTTATTTGCTCGTGCTGCAGCCGTTTGGATGATATCAATAAGCTGTGTTGAGAGCTCAGGGTTTCGGGAACCAAGATGGGCAAGTTGCAATGGTAAACCAGCCAGCCAACGGGATAACACTTTGCTACGATATCTAAGAAAGGCCAAGGAGGAACTCAATAAAGTATAATTTGGAAGACAAGAAGCATAAATTTAAGCAAAAAATTTTTTTCAATTTAAATACACCATAAAGTGACAAATCATGTACCAATAACACATTTATTCATTTAAACGGGTGAGAGCCAACGAGATTGCCAGCATCATTTATTTAGTTGTAGCATTTTCTAGGTTTTGCCCACCAGGTTTGGGGGACTAAATTATATTTTTATCTTAAAGGACACAGGCGCTGCTTCTTAACTTTTTATGTACTATTTATCCTAATTAGCGTCAGTTACTGCATTATATTAACTTACCGATGCATTCAACGTAGGGTGCCCTGGCACTCGTGTTATTTCTGCTCCCTGTTATACTTGCTAAAGCTCTAAGGTCTCTATACTCGTGTAGCAGCAATCGCTTTTGCCACCTTCCCAAGAATTTAGTGATTTTAAGCATGACCTTTGTAGCCAGACATGAATGTAAAGTCTCAGCTACCTGTTATCCATTAGTTGGATGACACCCACCAACTTATTTAACCTAAGCTTGTTTCCTTCTGTAAAATGAGAGTAACACTATCTACTCTTCACAGTAGTACAATGAGAATTATTCAGAAAAATTATGAAAACATCTGGTTTAAAATAAAGACTCAAATATACTCCAGCAACTTCCTACGTATGCCAAGGTTATCTTCCAGCCAAACATTTCTTCCTTGCTGTCCCAAATAAACCTCAAACTCACCCTATCAAAAAATTAATTCCTTAGTAATACTCTTTGTGCTGTCTCACATGAGTGCCATCAAACTAAGCCAAAAACTCTCTCATCTCTGTTGCCCTCATTCTTACACCATATGCTGCAATATGTCAGTAAGCGGGAGTGGTTCCATCTCCATTTTTATGGGAAGCAAAAGGCTGGGCTGCTGTAGTTTGTCCCAACTATCCTTGAGCGCTTAGTGGACAAATGGATATATGCACAAAGGGGCTTTTATCCGCTCAGTTACATGCATAAAGATTATTGGTACTCTTATGTATGCTTCTTCAGAAAATGTTACCTTTTCTTAAATGTAACTGTTAGGTACGATAGATAACAAATAAAAAAAAGCAGGGAGGAGGAGCAATATATGTCCCACCCATTGACTCAGGAGTCCTTGAAATTCTATGTAACTTCTCCATTATCTGGGAAAAGAAGCCTTTGAAACTGTGCTTTCATCCCAAGCCCTAAAAGGCCTGAAAGGGTCCACAGTGCCTAAAGAAGAAGCCTATTAATATCTTTGGGTATTCAAGCCCCATCCTGGAAAGCCAGCACCACCTGTACCTGTCAATCAATATGTAACTTCTTCACCTTCCCCCATCCCACCAACTATACAAGTCCTCAGAACAAGTCTTGCTCTCATGCTCTTGCCACTCTCACCACCCCTGGCCTTGCCTTTCTCCCCAACTTTGGCAAGGCCCATTCTCTTCCATGAGAACTAATCACCAATAAACCCTGTTTGAACGATAACAGACTCATTAATCTGTAATTCTTTACTGCACTGGCAAAAAAAGTTTCCAGGAGTTTCTCCCATAATATAACCATCTAGGACAAAAAAGAGTGAACTCCAGAGATTTGATCACCCTATCATCTTATTTTAAAGACTACAAAATAGGGGAAAAAGGCAAAATAAATAAAATTTTACCTGAATCTGCAAGATCTCAATTCTTCTTTTTGATAGATTTTACTGAAAAACTTCAGTAACAAAGTCCGAACTGGAAGGATAAGGCCTCTCTGCTGATACAATGTATAAACTGCCTTGATAAGAGACTCTGTAGCCTCTAGAAACAGAAAAAAACAACTACATATAAATCAAAAATAATTCATCACCAGCCCCCAAATTCCTCTAAAAACAGAGGTAGTTTTCTTTGTTCCACAGCAAAGCAGATTTCAGCCACAAACTATTATCAAAGTCCTACAGCGAAAAGTAAAACCAACCAGAGATAAATTTTCCTAAGGGACAACAAACCTAAGTAGGGATAACAAAAACCAGATGTTAGAAAGGTGCTAAGATGGAAACCAAACAGAAAAGCTTTGTTACTGAAAGAAAAATTAGCAAGTCACACTAAAAACTGACTTAATGTGACACAACTGGCAAGCTAGAAGAAATGCAGGATTCAGTGCTAGGATGAAAGGGAAAAAAAGCTCTCAAATTCTAGTCACACAGATCAGAAGAGGGAATTTCATCAGTAGGCTCAATGGATAGACTTAAAATTTCCTCTTCATAGTACCTATCCCTTTTTACACCAGTTCTGTAATCTACTAGAAATCTTATCAATTTGCTTCAGAAAGGGACTTAGCCATTGAGAAAGGAATACGCTGAGCCATAAACAATTTCAGTGTTTAAGTAGATAGTCCTTTATGATTATGCTAGCTACCTTTTATAGCTTGAATGTAATTAATTTTACATGGAAAGTTTAAAAGTTACCAATTCGAAGCTAGACCCTAAATAGCATGCATAAGAGCTCCTCTTAAATGAAGATAAAACAGCATCACCCACCTCGGTTTGGTTGTATCTGCATTAACCTCCACGATACCCCAAGCAATCTGTTCAGCTGCTTACTATTTAGCCTAGAGCCATCTTCAAGGGTCTCTGTCACAAATTTTCTTATCCTTTCTATCCAATTGGAATCCTTCTGCAAAGTTGAGGCATTTGCCAGGGAGACCATGATATCAGACAGTGTCAAATTCAGTAAGAGATGGTCTACATTATTGGAGAGAATCGTGCAATGCTTGATGCTAAAAACAAAGACAAACACATCTATAAAATGTGGTATCTACCATATCTACTTCACTTAGAATACTTAAAACAATCTACCAATGAGTCAAAAACTGTTTCCTTCTAGAATAAATGGCCAAGACGACAGGTATGAAGGCAAGGTTTAGGGCACTGTTTTGTAAATAAACCATTCATTATGGAATGAGAGGTGTTAAGAAGTCATGAATTAGACAGTATACTAAATTGATTACTCAAGTTGTTTACAAGAAATAAGGGACCCTGTAACACCGCTTGGTAATCATAAGAGGTATTTGGAGATAAGAAGACTTGAAAACCCCAACACATGATGGTTTTTTTTAAGCAGATACTTATATTTGATGGAGGTCACAATAGACCTTGACTCTGCTTCCAACTAATCATGACTTAACAGAGTCACTAATTTCTCCTGGACCACAGTTCCCTTATGTGGAAATAAGGGGACCGGCGCAGATGAGTATTGTTCTGAAGTGACTTGATTTTACAATTCACGTATAAAAATCAGATTTTTCTAGCCAAATAAAACACATTTCCTTCAAAATTGTATGACACTTCAAAACCCTCAAATAACAAAATACCTTAATAAAAACAAAATTTGCAACTTGGACTACGAATACTCATTTCAGACTATTCAGCAGCAGGGCCTATTTCATATTTTAAAAAATATGAAGATGACTAAAATTTAAAATCTCAAACTAAACAATTTTAAAGGAAAATGTTAATTCTGCCTCTGAAGCATGTGCAAGAAAGGACACAGTATTCAGGAACCACAAATACATGGGAAAGAAAAGACATTTGGTGCTATCAGAGCTTCAAACATAGGGCTAGGAGTGACAAATGAGCCTGGAAAAGTAAAATGGGACAAGATTTTGAGGCTAAGGACACTAAAATTAATTCTGCAGGCACAGGAGTAAAAGGGTTAAAAAGTCTCTCAGATGGATGATTCTGTGGATGCAAAGGGGAAAATAAGACTATAAACAGAGACTATGGCGACTGTAGAGATCCACACGAAAGATGACACAGGCAAGACCAGGGTCAAATGCTGACATGGAGTAGAAAAGGAAGGGACATTCGGTAAAAATAAAAATTAGCTACCTTTGAAGTTTGCTTAAATGTGCACATGTATGTGAGTTTTGAGATGGTGGAGAGTGGAGGAATTAAGGGTTACATATCTACACTACTGACTTGTAAATGGACATGGTATAGCACACAGGAGCAGAAAGACAGAAAATTCTACCTTTGATATGCTGAGCTTAACCTGTCCGTGGTATAAATCCAGACAGAGGTGGCCAACAAACTACTCAACGTACAAGTCTTACAGTGGAGGGAAAAGTCTGAGGTATTCAATGGACATTACCCACATGGCCATTCCTAGCTGCAAACGCAGCTATGAAAACTTCCTATGTCCACATGCAGACTGGGAATTTTACCATTAAGAAATGAAGAGCAAAAAGGGAGAAAATACATGGATAGGACTCAGGTGGAAAATACATTCTCCAAAATACTAGTTTTTGTTTAAAGACTCAAATTTTATCACTGGAACAAATATTGTCAGCTGTTTCCCTGAAATTGATAGGCTCGCTTTCTTCATTTTTGAGAAAATATCTACCAAATATCCAAGTGTGAATAACCATAGTTTGTCTGTTATTCTTGCAAGTTAAAATCATGTCCATCACAGGAAAAAACTCACAAGGAGATTGATTAATCATATATATATAAAATCATATATATATTTTCTTTAGACAACCATCATTTTTTGGTACACTGCTGAAACCCTTTATGCACACTTCTCATTTCATCACACAGAATATTAAAAATACATGTTCTCAACGGCTGACTTAATAAAATTAGTAACTTTCACTGCTTTATTAAGGACATTTTGAAATGAAACTGGCATACTCTTTGAAACTGTGAGTGCATGGTGATGAAGAATACAATGTCTAGCAGTACTGTTTGGTGCTACTGCCTTAATTCATGCTAAGATAGCAGCAGTTTTACCCACCACTGTTTTTGTACCATCAAACTTCAGATTCTGGATCTTCAATGGGGTCCTTATTTAAATTAGTCAAGAAAACTTTCTTGATACAATACATCCTATAAATCTCTTTTTACCAAGTGACCTTTTATACTATTCCAGGAGACCTTTTCTTTTAGCTTTAACGGATATTTCTGTTCAATTTAATTATATAGAGATAGAGAGCTCACATTTCTTCTAGAGATCAAAGTGCAAGCCAGCTCCCTTTTGATTTCTGCTTCCTTAAGTGCTCAGTTCTCTGGAGCTTACTCTGATCTCAGATTCCCATAGAGAAATCTATTTATTAGTACATTTTTCTAAAATGTAACCATTCGTTATCAGTCTGAACTATTATTTACTCCCTATGTTTAATATAGCTCACTTTTTAAAAACCAAATATTTATAAAAGAAACTTTCTAACGCTATCACAAATGAAAAAGCAGCCTTTTCTAATACACTGTGCAATAAATTCCCAACCACCCAACTACCACTTAATCTCAATTTGCTAAGTCAAAGTTCTCCACTCACTCTGAAAAAAATAAACTAATTTTCCTGCATACTGGAAAGTTTTCCCAATTAGTAAACCTTTCTATTCAGCAGTGAACTTCTGATTTTCAGGTAAAAGGCAAGATGTAGCCGTATCTGCTCCTAGCAAATAATTACCTCATTAGAATAATCACCACATAAATTAATAATTCTGAGTGCAAAACTGAAGTTTTTCACAGTGCAAGTTTTCATAGAGACCATTCAACTACAATGAATTTTTTAAATGACACTATTTGTAATAATGCCAAAATCATATCCTTTGGTACACGCAAAGGAGTTGAAAGCAGATATTTGGAGATCAATGTTCATACAGCTTTGTTCACAATAGCCCAAAAGTAGAAAGTACCTAAATGTCCACTAACAAGTGGATAAACAAAACATGGTATATACATACAGTGAAATTTTACTTAGCCTTAAAAAGAAATCAAAATATAGAAGCAACCAAGAGGTCCTTCAGTAGGTGAATAAACAGCAATACACCCAAACAATGAAATATTTAGCAATAAAAAGAAATGGGCTATCAAACTATGAAAAAATTAGGTGGGAGGGAAGGATGAATAGGCAGAGCACAGAGCACTTTTAGGACAGTGAAACTATGCTGTATGATACTATCATGGTGGATACATATCATTACATACATGTCAAAACTCATAGAATGTAGGAGAGACTTCCAACCAAAATAGAGGCATAGGGTAGATACACTTCGCCTCCTCCCACAACCAAAAGAAGTACAACAAATTTAAAAACAAACAAACAACCCCCCCCCCCAAAACTGCCAGAAAATCAAACTGTATGGAAGTCCAACAATGAAGGAGTTAAAGAAGAAACATTCGTCCAGGTCGGTAGGAGGCAGCGAGACAGGCAGCCAGGGTGGAGAGGACACACAGCAAGGTAGTGGCGAGCAGACCCAGCTCTCCCATACTTCTGTGCAGATAAACTGGGAGGAACAACTGGGGAGCAAGACAGACCATGAAACCCAGGGTTCCAGCACACAAAAAAAGAAAGCCTCAAAACCTCTGGCTGGAAAAACCTGTGGGAACTGTGGCAGTGGGAAAAACTCCCAGCCTCACAGGTGACTTCATTGGCAAAACCCATGGGGTCCTATAACGTAGACAAAACCACTTTCCCAGGAATCGGCGCCAGAAGGGCCCAATTTGCTTGTAGGTAGCAGAAGAAGTGATTGAAAGCCAGCTGAGAACTGAGCAAGCAGCACTATTCCCTCTCCAACCCCTCCCCCAAATATAGCACCACAAGGCAGTGAGGTGGGTTGTCCCACCCAGGCAAATACCTAAGGCTCCACCTCTTACAATGTAACAGGTGAACCGGGACAAAGAAATATGGCCCAAATTAAAGAACAGATCAAAACTCCAAAACTAGAACTAAGCAGTGAAGATATAGCCAACCTATCAGATGCACAGTTCAAAACACTGGTATAATCAGGATGCTCACAGAAATTGTTGAGTATGATCACAAAATAGAGGAAAAAGTGAAGGCTATGAAAAGTCAAATAAAGAGAAGGGTGAAGGGAAGGAAACCAGGACTCAAATCTGTTTGGAGCAGGAGGAAGAAATACACATTCAATCAGAACAGAATAAAGAAACAAGAATTCAAAAAAATGAGGAGAGGCTCAGAAACCTCTGGGACAACGTTAAACGTTCCAACATCTGAATCATAGGGGTGCCAGAAGAAGAAGAGGAAGAACAAGACATTGAAAACTTATTTGAAAACATAAAGAAGGAGACTTCCCCAATCTGGCAAAGGAAATAGAATTCCAGTAAGTCTAAGAAGCTCAGAGTGTCCCAAAGAAGCTGGACCCAAGGAAGCACACTCCAAGGCACATCATAATTACATTATCCAAGATGAAAGATAAGGAGAGAATCTTAAAAGCAGCAAGAGAAAAAGAGACAGTTACCTACAAAGGAGTTCCCATAAGACTATCAGCTAATTTCTCAAAAGAAACCTTGCAGGCAAGAAGGGGCTGAAAAGAAGTATTCAAAGTCATGAAAGGCAAGGACCTACATCCAAAATGACTCTATCCAGCAAAGCTATTATTTAGAATGGAAGGGCAGATAAAGTGCTTCCTACATAAGATCAAGTTAAAGGAGTTCATCATCACCAAGCCCTTATTATATGAAATGTTAATGGGACTTACCTAAGAAAAAGAAGATGATCAAAAATATGAACAGTAAAATGACAACAAACTCACAACTATCAATAACTGAACCTTAAAAAAAAAAATAACCCTAAGCAAACAACAGGAACAGAATCAACAGATTTGGAGATCACATGGAGGGTTTTTAGTGGGGAGGGGGAGAGGGGGGAAAAGGTACAGGGAATAAGAAGCATAAATGGTAGGTACAAAATAGACAGGAAGTTAAGAATAGTAATGGGAAATGGAGAAACCAAAGAACTTATTATATGTATGGCCCATGGATATGACCTAAGGGGATGTAGGGGGAATGCTGGTGGGAGAGGGCAGTGCAGGGCAGAGGAAAATAAAGGGGAGAAAAAAAATAGGACAATAATAATAGCATAATCAATAAAATATACTTTAAAAAAAAAACAACCTCACAGAACGTACACCAAGAGTGAACCCTAACATAAACTACGGACTCTGGATGATAAAGACGTGTCCATGTAACAAATGTACGACTCCAGTTCCCTGGGGCAGTATGCTGACAGTGAGGAAGGCTTGTATATTTGTAGGAGCAGAAGTATGTGGGAACTCTGCTCAAATTGACTGAACATAAAACTGCTCTAAAAGATGTCTTTAAAAAAAGAATAAAATGCTGGTATCTACCACAATGTGAATAAGCCTTGAAGACATTATGCTAAGAGCAACTAAGCCAGACATGAAAGGACAAATACTGTATGATTTTACTTACATGAGGTACCTAGAACAGTTAAATTAAGAGACAGAAAGTAAAACAGTGGTTCCCAGGAGCTGGGAGGAGGAAAGCATGTGGAGTTATTGTTTAATGTGTACAGAGTTTTGGTTTGGGAAGATGAAAAAGTTCTGGAAATGGATAGTGGTGATTGTTGCACAAGAATGTACTGAATACCACTGAATTGTACACTTAAAAATGGTTAAAATGGTAAATTCTGTTATGTACATTTTACCAAAATAAAAACAAATAATAGCCTTTGTAACTCTGTATTTCAACATAATATGAAAAAATTTAGACATCAGGTCAAAATTAACTGGGTGGACATCAAGTGTGAAGACCACAGGCCTAAACCATTATTGGCTCCCTTAACTTGAACTTGTGATGCCCTCCACAGGCTATCTGCTAAATATTCAATGTCTTCCTTATGAAGTAAAAGAGCAGCCTGTAGTCCCCAGAAACAATTCACAGAAGAACCTGATGAAGAGTAAGTTTGCTATACTGCCAGTACACCTTTGATAAAAATCCCACAATGTCACCATCTCAGCCTCTTCATTGAGTTAACTCCTTTTTCACCCTTTGTATCTTAGCACAAATCACTTTGTCAGGGCAGCCTTCCCTAGGACTCTACTCTCCTCATGAAGATTAGGATGAGCTCCTCATCATATCATCTTGTATTAACCTAAACCCTTCTTTCATTAACTTGATCACAGGTAGTCACTGATTAAAGAATCACAGAAATAAATGTCTCCATCATTAGACTGTATTCTATCTCCTTTACCGCTAAATGCTCAGCACATAGTATATGTAGCACAGTAAGTGCTTTGCAGATATTAAGTGTCCAGTAAATTTGTTGAATGACAGTACACTCATATACACTTAGATAATTTATTTACATTTAATGATCTACTAAATTCCAAACATCTTAACCATGACTTAATTTTATTTTGATGAAAATTATATAGAAAACCTCTTAACAAAAAACAAACAAAAACAAAACCCACATACAGTTTTATTCAAGAGTTTAAGATTTTCTGAAACTTACCCATGGACTGGGTTAAAAACTTCTGCTCTAGCCCCTGGCTGGGAGGCTCAGCTGATTGGAGCGTCATCCCATATACAAGGTTGCAGGTTTGATCCCCAGTCAAGGCACATACCTAGGTTGCAGGTTCAATCCCAGGTTGGGGCGCATACTGGAGGCAACCAATGTTTCTCTCTCTCTCCCCCTTCCTCTCTCTAAAATCAATAAATCTATCCTAGGATGATTTTAAAAAACAAAACAAACAAACAAACAAAACAAAACAGCCCTTCCTGGTGTGGTTCAGTGGATTGAGTGCCAGCCTGCAAACCAAAGGCTGGCACCTGTTTGATTCCCAGTCAGGGCACATGCCTGGGTTGCAGGCCAGGTCCCCATTTGGAGAAGCACAAGAGGCAACCACAAACTGATGTTTCTCTCTCTTCCTCCCTCCCTTCCCCTTTCTCTAAAAATAAATAAATAAGACCTAAAAAAAATTAAAAAACAAAAACAGGCAACTTTTACTCTAATAAGAATACTGCAAAGGGGGGGGGAGATATCTTAAGAAATTATCTCCCTATTTAACTCCCTAGTCCCCCCAGACACTCCCTAAATCAGCTATTTTCAATCAGTGCGCTGTAAGAATTTTTAAAACATGTAATACTTGACTGTTTAGTAAGGTGCACTGACCTCTTTTTCCTTCAATTGTCAAGTAAAAATATGACAACAGCCAACACAATGGCTGTCTGGTATGAATCAATCAAAATTATACCTTTTTTGTTAGATCAGCAAAAAAATATATTTTTTGGTATATTGCAGAATTTTAGTAATTAATTTACGTGTGCCATCAAATAAAAAAGGTTGAACATTGCTGCCCTAAATCAATCTAAAACATAGTTTTGATCCAACCAAAAGTCTTCAATGCTAAATGGATCAACTCTAAAAGATAAATGAACTATAGAGATAAGGAATGACTTTCAGAGTCAAGGGCGGGGAAAAGCAGAGAACAGATCTGACCCAGATTTGTCCCATGTTCTCCCTCACCTAATCCTGTAGCTTTCTTGTATGCTATTTCCTCCAGGCAGTACAGTCTCTCATCCATTTCTGCCTGCTAAAATCATATTCATGCCTATATATGTACTCTTCAATATAACTGTATAATTCCAATGACAGTTATGTTAGTTATATATGTAAATTCACTTTTCCTCCTGCTAGTTTTTGAGCTACTATTTCTCAGCTCCAAAATCACCCTTCTACAATCCACTCTGTGATCCTGGGGCTGGGACTCTGTCAGCCACATTTTTTCCTTTACAGCTGGCTTCTTATTAGGCTCCACCAATAAAGATGCACTAGAAGAGACTGAAAGCTACGGAGGAAGAAGGGACCTCTCTTTTCTGTTTGCTTCCTAGTCCTGTTTTTGCTTCCTTTTGCTGCCAGTGCAACCCAAACCACCCAGCTGCAGTTCATGCTGGTAACCACAGCTGATTCTAGTTGGCAGTTTTTCTGACACACAACCAGCATCATCATGCCCCTAGGAAATACCAGCCCCAGGCAGCCAGAACCTTCTTTGTATCTGTGGGGTTCTGGACCCCAGCCCCACAGGGCTCCTCTTCAGATCTCAAAAACATCAGCACTAGCTGAGCCCCATCCTCTTCCCAGAGGTCTGAGTTTTGGCTCCACATAGCTTTTCCTCCAAGCTCTTTCCCCACTTCTCTGTTCTCCCTGTCCTAGAGAAGGTAGCAATTTCCTGCAACTGCTACCTCCATAATACCTTACTCTTCCCTTTTGTCTTTTCAGTTCAATACCTACTCAGCAACTTTTATATTAAGTTCTCTCTTAAAATTACTGATGTGATTTATGTCTCCTTAATACACATGGACACACTCTTTGACCAATTTTACGATTTGACCAATTTTAGCAATTTAATGAAATCACTTAGGAGAACAAGGACCATACCTTAAAGACATCTGATTATCTCTATTATGAAACTTTGTTTATAGTAAGTAACTAAATATTTGGTGAATAGATAAAAAGCTAATCCACCTGCAGTAGGCTTATCACTTCTGAGCATAACCTTTGAACCCTGCTCATAGAGCCTCAGATTCTTCATGCAGTTTCTTCCTTTGGTAAGTTTAAGAAGTTCTGACAGACTTTAAGATCCCTTCAGTGTTTGCTCATTTGAGGGAACTGCACTTTAAATGTTCTAGCTTGTACTTGCTTGTCAAATTTTATCAACTTGTTTATACAGTCATCTGCTGCCACTTAAGGTAAACATTTTAAATTTTTTTGAGGCTTGCATTTCTTTACACTCCATCTTCTAATCTATAACCTTTTATTTTAGAAAACTTATTTTTCTCCATTTATCACTCTTCCTTTAGGCTACTGTTACTGATAACATACTAATACTGACAGTTTCCTCATGTATAAATGAGAGCAGAACTACATGGTCTTTAAGATACTCTCTTGCTTTGAAATAATTACATAGTGCCTCTCCCAAATAAACCTCCCACTTTAACAAATTTTATTAAATTCATATGCATTTCATCTGGTACTTTACACTCAGTTAGCACAAAACGCTTAGATTTTAAAAAGTAAAAGTAAAAAAGCCTTGAAGTCCCAAGGCTTAATGTGACTTGTTCAAGATCAGCCAAACTTCTGCTAGTTTCATTTCACAAAATCTAGATCTAAACACCTTACAATATAGAAAGTTCCAGTTTAAGGCTAATTATTTTCTGATAACTTCAGGTTAAAGAACTTTTCAAGTCTGTATAGTGACAAAGAATCGTAATACCTTTTATTTGTCTCTTTTCTTCTGTGCTTGGTTATTTCTTTTAAGGCATACGGAAAATGACTCATAAAATGGTGTTTGAAATCAATAAGATAATTCTTTCGAAGCCATGACTCCTATTAAAATAAACAAAGATTAGAAAACCTACTAAAAACAATAATTTAAAATAACCAATAAAACTTAAGCAGAAATTTGACAACTTGTCAATATTCAACTATAAATTTATCCTTGTAATACACTGTGTCTGCTCACGATATAGTATGTAAATAAACTTAAAAATCAGAATAAACTGTTAGGGCATCCAATTGCCCCCCACAGACCCTTTTGGCACTTAATTGTTCTTACTTGCATTTTATCTACTATTTAAGAGGAGAAAGAGAGAGTAACCCTGAACTTGAACCATTAATTCAACATTTACAAAATATACAAGGTCTGCTACCTAGCATTCTATTATACTATAACATTATTCCTTAGCAATTTCATTATTTCCAATTGAAGGTATTCAACACTTTCCAGGAGCAATGTACTTCTCTAAAATTCCTCAAATTTTCTAAAATTCTTGAGCAGTATTTGTGAATGTATCATTCTCTCCTACTTGAAATACCATCTAATTCCAGATTACAACACTCTTATTTCCTCCTCTCCAGAGGACCAACCAATTTCATTTTGTCAGAGTCTGAGGAGTTTCTTAGGATATGGGACTTAAGGTGCTAAAATATCTGGTGACCATACAGCTCCTTAGTATCCTCTATGGATTCTTCTTTTCTTCCTAGCCTGTAAATGTAGTCCCAACATATCTTCTTAAATTTCTAATAGGCATCTTAAAGTTAACATGAGTAAGCTGAACTTCCCCCCGCAGCAGCCACACTGCAACTTGGACCATAATACAGGCATCATCCTTTCTCCTCTTTCCTCCACTATGCACACCAGCAATTCTGCGGGCTTTACCAGATTCCAGATGCTTCTCATCACTTCAACTACTACCTACCATTCTACTCCAAGCCACTTTACATTACATTAGCCTCCTAACTACTCTCCCTGCTTTTCCTCTTTCCCCACAAAAGTCAATTCTCTACTAAGCAGCCACGGTGCTCTTATAAAACATAAATGGCTCTTCAAAAATAATACGGAAAGGGAACAGGTGTGTAGGTAGAGCAGGACTGATCATCTGTGGGATAGGTGGCATGAGTTGGGCTCACAATTTTGCTGGAACTAGATGGTGAGCACATGCATTCATCAGTGTTCTATTTGTAAATTTAAGAAATTAAAGTCAAACAAACGTAATTCAGATCATGCCACTCCTCTGCTCAAAATCCTCCAATGTCTCTTCACCTCACTCAGGTTAAAATCCAAACTCCTTATCATGGACCACAGGATGCCACATGATCTGGCCACCATTTTTCTTCTCCCTCATCTTCTACCATTCTCACAGTACCTCACATGCACAGCCCTTCCTGCCATTCCTCAAATATGTCAAACTTGTTCTCACTTCAGGGCCTTTGCACTTGCTGTTCTGTATGCTTAGAAGGTTCTTACCACAGGTCTTCATAAGACTGCTCCTTCACTTCATTCAGTGGTATTCAAATGCCATGACAGCATTTCCTGATTCCCTATTTTAGATAGCTCCCACTCACTCTATCCCGGCACATATTCTCTGCCCTGCTTTACTTTTATCTTTCTTCCTAGTACTGGCATTATATATTGTTTACCACCTATCAGCCCCACCAGGTTAGTACTGTGAAGGCAAGCACCTCGTCAGTCATGTTTATCTCTGTACTCCCAGAGCCTACGCTAGCACCTAGTACAATGTCGTTAGAGCAGTGCTGTCCAACAAACCTTTCTGCAATAATGGAATTGTTCAGTATCTGTGTTGTCTAATACAGTAACCACTAGCCTCAAGTTAACTACAGAACACTTGAAACATGGCTAGTGTGACTAAGGACTTGAATTCTAATTCATTTAAACAACCACATTTACAGATACTCAAGAAATCTTTGATAAATGATTTCACCTGACCATTCTTCAAATTCTAATCTGCATGAGAAAAAGACAACAGCAATGAGTCATAGAGACAAAAAGTAGCAAGCATTAAAATACCAAACTAAGACAAAACAAAATTTCTACAGTGTGTAATTACAATTCTGACCCTTAGGTTATTATTACAGGACCCCAAAAACCAAAGTAAATTTAAAAAGTTAATGTTAAATTGTATTTCATTTTTAAAACAAGCTGTACTTGACGGATACACACGGTGTATCTGAAATAAGCAACCTCTGTAGGAGCTGAATACTTAGCCACTGCAAAGACATAATGTACCTTGAGATTTCTTTTCAAAGCAAAGATCAAAGATTTCAAATTTCTAAAAAGCTTTAAAAAAATTTTTCCTAGATAAAAATGATACTTCTCAACTGCGCAGCAAATACTAACAAACTAAATGCATTTAGCAAAAGCTAAAAATAAGGAGCCAGTGATTCTAAGATTGCACCTTAAATTAGGATTCCAATTTATCAACAGAAAACCTTTACATATTGAGAAAAAAGCTACAATTCAGTCACGACTTTAGTTCAAGGCCAAGAAATGCCATTCATTCTTCCTAAAGTTTGAGCTGTTACAAGTCACCCATTATCACTACTACTAAGCTGCAACTAAAGATATATGAGACAGGGGAACTAACAGTAGGAATGGTATCAAAAAATAAACTAAAATACATTTTAATGTCACCTTGTATAAGTAACATACATATTTATCCTGTTTCTAAGATAATAATAAATCTAGTTATTAACCATTCAACATAATAATTTGCCAAATAGAGAATTCTACCAGTGGCTGCTTTTAAATATCATTCCTATTTAAGTTAACCCCCCCCCCACTTTATTTCAATTTCAAAGATACACAGTCTCCAACAATCTATGCAAAACAGTTTTCTGAACTTAGTATCCTAGTTAATGAACTGCTAATAGTCATGTTATAATAGTACAGGATAGTCAAAAGCATACTTTAAATATCCATAAAATTAAGGTAGTGTTAAGATCCTTGTCAGTGTTATCTGAATGACTTCCACAATTAACGAATTTGCATTTGGTCCTACCATTCTATCTAATTACAAACATTATTTATTACTAAAGCAGTAACACAAATTCATCAGTACCCACATGCAACCAAACACCAAAATGCTTGCAATTTTTATTTCTCGGCTTTTTAAAAATGAAGGAAAGACTAGGTCCATGTTAAATATCATAACTTTTCATTTTATCTTAGCCTTTCAGATGAAAATAGATCCATTCAAGACTGCAAATCATATATACTTTTCTACAAAGCTGTTTGCAATATTACTGTCACTAGCCTACATCAGAGATTAACTACCATAAAAGAGAGCAAGGTAAAATCATACACTATACCCCTAACCATGATCTATCACTGTTTCTTGCCAATGTACACAAAGAATTATATGACAGGCTCCAAACTATAATCAAAATGCCATCCTATTTGAAAAAGCAATTCTTCAAACATCCCTATAGATGATGGGTAAATTGGTTAATAGCGAAAGAGCAAGCTCCTAAACACATACCATAGTACGATTACATGTTTATCAAGATTATCAAATACTATTTTAAATTCATCCCTAGTCTTATTTTATGTGGTATGCTACAGCTTGAATAAAAAGAATTAAACAATACCATATAACTGCCTTGTCAGTTTTGTACGTAAGTAGGCAACTTCAAGGTTTTTCACATGTAATCCAAAGTCCTTGCAGTAATTCTATAAACCAGATGGTTCAAGCTTTAAAATATTGTTCCTGCAGTTGCCTTTTTTAAAGTGTACTACCATATTAATCTATCACCCATTAATCTTAACAGCTTGTTTTTCCTTACTTGCACCATGCACTACATGCTGTATTCACTGTAAGAACACTTTTAAAAAGCTACAACATTCAATTCTCCCCCAAACAATAGGTTTAAATTTTACTTATCAAGATACATGTCTTCACAATTAGCTTTCTAGTAAGAAACTGCTATCTGACTTGGAATTCACTTAACTTCATTCACAGTATATCTACAACTATAGCTTACCTATAGTAAAGGTAACTCTTAGAAATGTTTTCTGACCTTACATCCTTTATCAAGATAAAAGAGCACACACTCAGCAAGTCTGCGTGTAGCTGCTTCTCTAAAATGCAGTAGTTTAAAAACAACTCAGGGTTGGTTATGAGATCTTCAGTTTGGTCCATTTCTACTAAACTTGGCAATGTGGCACAAACTGGAAAAGACTACTTAATAAGCAACTTTTTCAATCCCAGAAGAGGCCTGCAGATACTAGAATGTTCCTATATAATCTGCCACAAAGCAGTAAATTGTAACCCTATTGTAAATTGTAGCTAATGAAAATAAGCACATTAAGTTACGCATTTCACTTTTAAAAATTTTAATATTCAGATAACAATCTCACAAAATTATTTTAATTTGTAGTTTGGGGCAAAAATAAGAAGCTAACTTACAGTTAAACCCTGGGGATTTTTTGGAAAATACATAACCAATTAGCAGTAATATGCTGATATCTAATCTGCCCACTGATGGTAAAAAGCATTACTAAGAAAATAAAGAACTCATTAGTTCTCACCAATTTTTGGTTTTCATCATGCTGTTTAGAGAGTTTCCACAGAAGGGAAATAATATTAAGAACTTGCTGCATAACCTGCAGCGGTTCTCGTTCTACACCATTTCCAACAGAAGTAGCTAGTTGTGGAGGTACAGCTTCAATCCAGCACTCGATTAGCAGTGGAATTATTATCTCAATAAATCCTTTTAAGTTTTCGGTAGATGACAAGCCTTCATCCACACTGCCTAGTCCTCCAGTCAGGTACCTAATGAAGGGTAAGAATGAAAAAAAAAATCAATGATTAAAAAATAGTATTCCTTGCTTAATATAAATCTTAAATATAAAATACCATTAAGAGGAAGAACCATAAACTGATAATTACATTGATCAAAACTAATTAAGAAAAATAAAATTCCAGAAGACAAAGCCAAGAGGCTATCAAGTTTTACTTCTCATTAGGCTTTGCTAGAAGTTAATATACTTTCAAATGACTCCTCCCATCGACAAATAAAACCAAATCATGAGTAACTATATGAAAACTATGAAAGACAACTGTATGTCTTCCCACCATTAGCCATCAATGGTCAGCAGTTATAATTCAATATAGGAAAACTGAGTGTGGACATAACTGAAATCCTTCTTACCGTAGCCTGAACTGTGAACTGACATTGGGCTGTGAACCCCCATTTTCATAAACCTGGATGTGTTGCTGGTCGTTGGCATGTTCCTTCCAGTTGATAAAAATGGAGTTGCTAGTGGCATGGGGATTTTCTTTTTGTTCCTGAAGTCCTTCACTTTCTCTCAACCTACTGGATCCATCTGCCAAGGCCTGAAGGAATTTACTGAGTCTCACTAAGACTTTCAGCCTCCACTGCTGAGAAGTGAGTCTCCGATTAGGGTTTACAGAAAGTATCCAGGACTGGGATCTGTCTCTATTTACCAATCCTTTGGACAGCTGCTGATGAGAAATAAGTTCTACAAAATTCTTAAGCAATATACTGCTACGGCCAGTAATCAGAGCTGGGTACTCTTCCAGCAGAATGTCCAAAACTTTTAAAGAGTCCTCCTGAATTCCTTCAGTAATGTGAGTCATGGCACTAGAGAGATGGGCACTTACCAAAGGAAAAAATGGAGAAATTTGTTCAGCTCGTATTTTGGGGGCCAGGAATTGAAGAAGTTGAACTGCTGCTAATCGTACATTAGCATCTTTATCTGTAAACACAGCAGTCACTTCACTTAATATGTTTGAAAGGTGTGCATCAATTATAAATGGGTACTGAGACAAAAGGTCTTTAAGTCCAAGAAGAGCACTCTGTTTAACCCCAGCATTGTAGTGATGCATCTGTGATAGCAAATCCTATAAATAAAAATAAAAACACAGGTTTTAGTTATATGTAAGTATACAGACGTCGTATCATTTTCAAACATACTAACTAAAACCAATAAACTGACACTTCTTGGCAAACTGCTTTAATAAGTATTTCTAAATGTCACTTAGCTTTTATTAAGATTAGAAAGAGTTTTATCTTTAAAATAGTTTTAGCTTAATAAAAATACTACGCAATTTTCAGTTAAAATTTTCTTTTTGAAAATAAAACTTGGGGTGGTGAACACACAGTACAGTACACAGATGATGTGCTGTAGAACTGTACTACACACGTGCTGGGTGCATTTATACACTCTTAATTTAACAAGACCTTTCTGTCTACTTTAAATGGTTTTCCTAGTTGTATATTTATTTTATCCAGAGTATAACATTTGTCAATTTTCCATGTGGAATAACTTGCATAATCTATGAGAAAAATCATGACTGAGTACCTTTCTGATATTATTTAACCTTTGGGGCTTAAAAGCAAAACTAGAAAATGTATATCCTCACAAAAACTTGTTCATAAATATTCCTAACAGCATTACTCATAACAAAAAGTGGGAACAATCAAATGTCCGTCAACCATTAAGTAATAAAATGTGATATAACCATGCACTGGAATACTACTCTACAACACAAAGGAATTAAGAACTGCTCTGACACATGCTCCAACATGGATGAACCTCAAAAACATGCTAAGTGAAAGTCAAGTAACAAAAGACTTGGTGTTATATGTTTCCAATTTCTACGAAATGTCCAAAAGGAGCAAATCTATGTAAATACAAAGTACATTAGTGGCTGCCTAGGGCTAGGGGGAAAGAACGGGAGTGATTTCTAATAGGTATAGCATCTCTTTCTGAAATGATAAAAAAAAAAATGTTCCAAAATTAGATTATGGTAATGGCATAACGATAAATATTTTTAAAACCACTGAATTGTACACTTTAAATGGGTGAATCTTGTGTGTAAATTACATTTTTGTAAAGCTATTCAATTTTTAAGCAAAACTACTGTTCAAACTTCAGTTACTGTAACTTCACACATTTACCATGAACCTATATAAGCTATGTGCTATAAGAATTCAAAAACAAGCAAGACAGGATATTATCTCAATGTGCTACAAAAACAGCTTGAAAACAGAAACATCAAGAATTTGACACATCAAACACATCAAAAAGTTAAACACAAGATACTTCTAGATGATATATTAAATCATCAACTAAGTATACAAGGGAGAAATCACGGCAGATTTAGTTTAACAAGGCTTTCTGTAGAAAAGCTGCAATGGCAATAGCAGACTTGGGTAACAGGTGAACTCCAAACTTCAGCCATCAATAAACCATTAAGAATTAGAAATTTTTCACAAAAATATAATATTCTAAGTGATTTTTTAAAAAATCAAATTTTATCAAAATTATATTTATGATTTACCTTTATGTTAAGTTTTCTATTGTTTGTTGGAAGTGTTACATCCTCTTTGAGTTGCTCAGGCAGATATATAGTCTTCGTTCTAAAGTTTGTAACAGTAGAATTTTCTAATCTGGGCTTCTTTTTACCAACTTTTAGTTTTACTTTTTGAAAATCATCTTGGCGTTTTCTTTTTTTGGTCATTCTTGAGTGCTATAATGAAAAGAATTTGAAAACAATGGATAAACACAAAAAAAAATTGTGGGAGAGTAAAAAAGGCCCTGTCTAGTGTGGCTCAGGGGACTGAGCGTGAACCAAAGGGTTGTTGGTTTGATTCCCAGTCTAGGGCACATGCCTGGGTTGCAGGCCAAGTCCCCAGTAGGAGGCGTGCAAGAGGCAACCACACATTGATGTTTCTCTCCCTCTTTCTCCCTCCCTTCCCCTCTCTAAAAGTAAATAAATAAAATATTTTAAAAAACAAAAAAGGTATTTTTCAATATTTACACTACCATGTTTTCCAAAAATAAACAAGAATTAAGGCCAACAGTGACTATACTGAAGGATCAAAATACTAAATGGAAACTACCTTTACGAAGTAAAAAAAAAAAAAAATCAATTAAGCCAGGATGTTTGTAAAGAGGAGTCATTAACAGTAAGGCAACAGGCTAACAGGCTTGCCACTGATCTGTTAAGGATTTTTAGCCCTAGAACCTTCTGTTAAGTAGTGGGCTAAATGGAAACTTTTGGAAAATTTTTCAGGGGGTGGGGAGTGAGTACTGAGAGGGTGGATTGGAAAGCAGCACAGAATTGGTAAAGATACACCTCTATCTACTGGGAACCTCTAACAAGGCAAAGCCAAGTCTGGAAACCAACGCTATTATTTAATCAAGCCTGTAACAGGAAAAGTTTCATGAACCTAAGTTGAATGCTTTAAATATGGGTAAGGTACAGATACGCAGCAAGGAGACTTGACTTAATGAGCATTTCACAAGCAAGGAAAGCCCTATAGATCAGGAAAATGGGGTAAGCATAGTATAGGCAAAAATGAAGACACTAGCATTTTGAACACCAGGGAAAGTTCAGACTAGATATGAACAGGAAACAGTATCCAAAAAACAGGATGAAAAGCAGAAGAAAAAGGAAATAAAGTGTAACAGGTATAAGGAACAAGATCATTAGGCCACTATTATAAATAACTCAAGCATAACCATGTCACCCTGCACTTTCCCCGTTCACCACCTTCTTTCAACTTATATCCAAATCTTACCACTTACACACAAAATCTTTGATCTGTGCCTCCTACCCATTCCCCCGCCATGTCTTAAGTTCTTGATTTCTACCCTAGACTGTTCAATAGTTTTCCCACAGGTATTCTTGCCTTGTCTCTAGTGCCTACTCCCTAGTCCATTTGCTAGAGAGGCACCAGAGTGCAATTTCTGAATCCCCATTTCAGGGGTTCCTTTACTCCCTTTACAGCGAACTCCTCAGGGGGACATACTAGGTCCAGCCTAACTTCCTCTCCAGTTTTATCTTCCTATAAGCTAACTTCCATCTAAAAAATTGTCTCCTATACCTAGAACCAGCTCATTTCTTTTTGAAGCCTTCCACATGCCGCAAAAATAATGAATTCTACCTTTCACTACAGACCCTACTGGAATAGTACCTCTGAAATAAATAAAACTCCTATATTTGTCCTATGCCCAGCTATTTCTTTTTAAGTCAACACTACACAAAAGCCCAAATAAAATGAGTAAATCGAAGGTCTGCATTACTGTGAGAGTAATAAAATGGCTGGTGCAATTCTGACAGCTAAAGTTCCAGGAATCCAGAAGCCAGCCACCATGACCAATGGTCTAGGATTGGGCTACACAGGTATGGAACAGATTCTAGAGCCAAACTGATTATGTTCTTATCAAGACTGCCGCTTTCTGGCAGTAGTTTACCACTATGCCTCAGTTTTTATCTACAAAATAGGAATAATAATAATACATACATACTTGATCATACAGCTGTTATGAGGTAAGATGAATGAGGAGCAAATAAGTTCATTATTTGTAAAACACTATGAACCGTTCCTGGCACAACGATGAACACATGTGCTATAAGCACAAATATGTGTATTTTCTTTAATTCTCAGGAATAGTACCTACCAAGTACAATATCAGATGCATTACGTACATTAGCATTCAATTCTCACAAAACCATATGAGGGAAGGTGAAACTAAACCCATTTTTAAGACGGGGCTCAGAAAAGTTTTATCAGTTCTTTATTTAGAAGCTGAAGAGGGTTTCATACTCAAGACAGCTCTGCACAACCAGTTTTATGTTATATATACTGGACTTAAGGTGAAAACTGGAAAACCGAGTAGCGAAACGGCTTATTTCACTTATCCTATTCCCTAGTATTCATTCCACCCACACCTCTAGCTACTCCAGTCTAATAAAATGGGTAAGTAAAACCTAAAGTAAAGTCCCTAATACTTTACTGGCCTCTTTTACTACCAAGAAAATAATGGTTTTCCTTAATTAAGCAAGCACACTTTGTAATCTTTCCCTACAATTGTATTAACTAGTACCAGAGATGAAAATAAATGGTACAAGATGTTCAGAAAATCCGAATGAATTAACCCTCCACCCCCCAACAATCTTCTGTGCTATCTTTAACCACTACCTACCTGATCCCTAGCCACAGTCTGCTGTCAAGTTTATGCCATACTGTCCATCACTGTGTAGTTGTCTTACTGATGTTTTCCCTCCGTTAGGAAAATTAAGAGGGCTGACCGTCCTTCCTTGACTTTTAAGACTGGTAAGGTTATTTTTATGATACACGGGAAACATTCTACTAGCAATTTCTGTTACTTTCACTTAAAAAATTCCCAACAGAGCAATTCAAATAATAGTCTGATTAAGCAACTTTTATGTTATCGGGTACTGAACAGAAGGTAAGCACTCGTGCCTCAGGGGCTGAACTCTCCCATCACTGGAACTCCTATGTACGTGAGCCCCCAAAGTTTTAAATCTGAACTTCGCATATTCCAACTGCAGGTCGTGTCACCGCAACAAAAAGGAGATGCCGGCCTATCAGGATTCCCCACCAAACTGAATTCCAGCTAATTTCGCTGCTACCTCATTACCCCCTAATTTCCAAATTCTTTTCCCCCAAAATATCAAGAAACAAGCACACTGCGCTCGGCCTTGGAAAATTTCCTCTCAACCCTTTTACGCTCCCGAGTTCCCCCAAACTGTACTGAGGAGTCCAATCGGAAACACCAGACCTCGGTTAACGCAAACGCCGTACGCGGGCAACTCGATACAGCCGGTGGCCCAGTTCTGTTCCGCACAGAGCACTTAACCCGCCACACTTGGACGGTGAGAGGGCAGATGAGACGCCTACCGCTCACCTCCACGCCAAGTCTTCGGTCCCGCACGCCAGGAAGTTTAGACCCCGTGGGTTTTCAGAAACTATCGTTTCTTCTACTCCGGTGGACAGCAGTCAGGACCACAGTTGGGGAGGTGGGGCCCAATCAACGCACACCGGCCCAAAAGTCTCTCGGACCGAAACCGCGGGAACCCGCCCAGTCACTTGAGGCGCTTCACGCCCGCAGGCACCCGCCCCCGCACTGCTCGGCTCCCCATCCGAGCCAAGCTCCGCAGAGGCGCCACAGCCGGGGCCCCAGGGATCGCAGACCAAACCCGGCCGGCCCTGCCCGCCTGGGCCGCGGACAGGGGGGCGCCGGCCCGGCGCGCTGTCCCGCGCCCCGGGAGGGCCTGGTCTGATGAGCGCCGTCCACTCACCTGAGAGTCCGGCCGGGACCGGGGGACAGAAGCAGAGAGGAAGAGTGTCTGAGCAGAAGCCCCCCAAGCGACCGCGTGCACCGCTAGCCTCAGCCTCTCGCTCCCGGAGCGTGTTTTCAAATCCCCTAGCCCTCACGCGGCCGCGTCTCCTTCCGCCGCCCGGAAATCAGGGCCCCTCCCCCGCCGCTCCGCGCTCACGTGACCGCGACCCGCAGCCGCGCGCAGCCAAGGAGGCGGGAGCGGGAGCCGTAGGCCCCGCCCACGGGAGGATGGGGCCCCCCTCCTGAAGCCCCCTTCGCTTCTGGAGGCAGAGGAACAGGAGCGAAGGACCAGAGGACAAAGGTGGTTTCTAGGTCCGACCCCTAACTTCTCGGACTAGCTCGGGTGTGTTGTCCAGGTTGCAGCTGATTGACGGCATGCTTTTTCTCCCTATACTAGAACACGGTTGCTCAGACCTGCAGGCACATTTGGAAAAGAATATGTGCTGAATTAATGAAGAAAAGTTTGGGACTGCGGAGGCGACACAATAGAATCCCTGGGGACATTAACCTGGATGGAGCAATTATGAATTACTTGACGGAGGACAAAATACACCTAGTAGCTGGAGTCTTAGTCAAGGATTTTCCCTAATTCAGTTTCTCAGCACTGAGATTCCCGCTGCTGAAATTAAGTGGGCCCAGGGAAATTAAAATGCCTGGGAAGAAGATGAGAAAGCAAGGAAAACAGGTCTTTGAAAGATACACTTGCCAAAGATTGGTGGGTATTGTGGAGGAAAGGGCTCTAGGTATGGATTTTAGACCTTGATTCAAATTTGCCTTTACAGTTGACAAGATGTACGACTTAGTCGGTATGAACCTCAGTTTACCTTGTGAGGATTCAGAGCAGTGATGTCTGAGATGAAGTGAAACCCAAGCCCTGGGTCTAAGACCGTACCTATTGTATGACCAGAGATAAAGAAGCAAACTAAAATCTTCACCGCTCTCTTTAGTGGCAACACCGCTGTACAACCATAAGCTGCTTGAATCCACCGTAAACATAAACATTTGGTAGTCATCCCTATTGATGGCATTAGATGGTATTAAAAACTATGAGACTGGATCATAAGATGAACAGTCTGTTGCAATCCAGACGTGTCCCCTGAATTTCAGACTTGTATTTAACAGCATATTCAACATTTCCTTTGGATAGCACTACATGTCTCAAGGTTAACATGTCCAAAATGGAACTCCCCATCTCCCTCCTGAAATCTAACATTTCTTCCAGCTTCTTCATCTCAAATAGCAACTCCATTCTTCCAGTCACTTGGCTTGGATTCTTTTTTTCACATCTCACATTTAGTCCATCAGGAGATTCTGTTGACTTCGACTTCAAACACATCCTGACTTTCCCACTCTCCGTCTCCCTGGCTGATCCAGGCCATCTCATGATCACTGTAAAAAGCTTCTGAACAGGTGTCCCTATTTCCACCATTGCAGCCTAGAGTCTTCCCCCTAAAATCTAAGTCAGGCCCTGCAGGTATGGTTCAGTTGGTTGGAGTGTTACCCTGTAACCAAAAGGTTGCAAGTTCCATTCTCAGTCAGTGCTTATGCTCAGGTTGTGGGTTTGATTCCCAGTATGTGGAGGGGGTGGGGGGGCTGTTCAAGTCCTGGTCCAGGCACATATGGGAGACAACTAATTATCATTATTTCCTAAAAATAACTGGTGAATAAACATGAGACCCACCAGATAGCTCAATAGTTCTACACAATTTTGAAATTCTAAGATTAATTTTTAATTTTCTCACTTGGGAACAATTGTTTCATTTGTATGCATTCTATGAAATAAAATGACGCTTGAATTTTCTTACTGTGTTTATAATAGATGCATACCTAATTCAGTTGTTACAATTTACATTTAATGTAAAACATGGAATACAAACACACTAAGTGTGTGAGAATGGTAAAGATATATAAGGAAACAGGCACTCTCACTGGGGTTGGGTATAAATTGGTGCTTTTCAGAAAGATACTCTTTAATATGCAAGAAGCTGCTACAAAACTCTTTATACCTTGGACTTCCACTGCTAGGAATCTATTCTAAAGGAATAACTAGATATGTAAACAGACTTATGTACAAAAAAATGTACTATAATGTTGATTCCATCAATTTTTAGAGTGAAAAATCAGACACAGTCTAAATGTCCAAGAGCTAGGGAATGGGTGTATAAAGTACAGCAAATCCTTCAGGAAAAATACACTAAGACCTTTAATAAAAATAGTATTTTTAAAGAATATTTAAAGATAGGGAAAACTTCAGTGGAAAAATTAGAAAAAAATTGATCAGAGGAATCTCTTCTTTGTAAAAATATGTGAAGGAACGATAGAATTAAAACATCACCATTTTGCAACTTTTAATACGCAAATGGATCTAGGCAGTGATTATTGTATTGATAGCTGTTAAATCACAGACCATGAAACAGACATTATGTACCTTGTTATTAAAGTACACAATACTATCTTTTAAAAAGTTTTGCCAAAAAATTCAGAACTGAATCTGGTCAAGGCTAGACCTAACTACCAATTTATGGAAATTAAGAGCAGAGGAGTGTATTAACTACACCATAGCTGTGCAATCAGTCCAATCTGGATGTAGGATACTCAACAAGACAACTTGGTTTTGTTACAGAGCAGCAGAAGGTCTGTTATTGTCCGCCGCCTTATGGAAAGATGTCTCTCAAAGCCAGAGATTTGTGAAAAGGAAAGGAAATGTTTATTTAGTGCTATACAGAGTTAACGTAGCGACCTAACGTCTCCATTAAAAAATATCAAAGTCCTTTAGGATACCCACAGACACCCACAGTGCTTCCTCTCTCCCTCTGCCCTAATTCAGGGTACCGTAATCCATAATTCAGGAAGAGAAGCACACGTCCGGTATCCAGGCTCTTGACACTGTCAGCTGCGTTATCGTCCAGACAGGATCTCTAATTAATCCAAAGCCATGTGGCACCTTCTCATGGCCTACTGGCAAGAGTCCTTTCCCCCTTCTTCCAGGCAAAATCTCTTTTGCTCCCTGTGCCACTCAGCCAAAGGGAGCACCCCAAAGCTGTGTGGTCCTTCTTCTACCGAAGCTGTGGGGAAGGGGTCCCCACTCTGGCAAAGCCTCGTGGCTCTCCCTCTTCACCAAAGCTGCAGGGGTCTGAACTCTGGTGAAACCACGTGGAATCTCTCCCTCTGGCAAAGCTGCGAGAGGGTCTCCGCTCAGGCAAAGCTGAGTGGCAATTCTCTGCTAAAGCCACATGGTGATTTTCCCTCATAGAGCTGTGGGTCCTGCACTCTGGTGAAACCGCATGGATCTCTCTCCTCTTCACCAAAACTGCAGGGATCTGCACTCTGTTGAAATCCCATGGATCTCTCTCCAATGGCTGCCTCGCCTGGGTTTAAATCCCTGAGCCAATCCTCCTCTGCAGCCCTATTTCTGACTCCTCCTACAATCGGTTACACCTGCCAGCATTCCTGTATATTTCCAAGGTTATTGGGATGCCATCATGAGTCTGGGCAGGTGTGTCCCCATTTTCTGGAGCCAATCTTCTCCAAGCTCCCACACAGGTGCTGTAAAACCTGGGGCTCCTCCCCCAGTCACATCCTGGGGGAAGTCCTTTCCATCCCCCTGGCTCAGACAATGACCACAGCTGTTTAACATATCTATGAGACCAGTTAAAGATTATAGATATGTTAAATGACCATTCTGGAGGTTATCTGCAAAACTGTTGCTATGCAAAACAACTCAATGGCCCTGCTCCATTTGTCCCTTCCCCCAACTCACACCTGAGGGGCAAGGGGTGAGGACATTTTATGTCTTTCTAATATTTCCTGCACACCCTGAGTTCTGGGCCCCATTCCATCTCCCTTTTTGGGGCCCCCCTTCTTGGCTGCACCCTGTTACAGTTTCTTTTAAAAAATTGTTTTGAAAGAACAGGAAGCTATAGATTAAGAAAATCTTAAATCATATGTTAACAAATTGTAGTATATGAACTTTCCAAGTAGTCTGATTCAAACAACAAAAAAAACCCCTATAAATCATATACAGGGACTGGCAAAAGTAGGTTTACAGTTGTGAGTACACAAAACACAAAGTTTATTCTCATATTATTATTTATTAATGTATTATTTGTTTTATAACTGTAAACCTATTTTATATGACAATCAGGGAAAAATGAACACTAAGTATTTGATAACATTAAGGAATCATGTACAGTGGTAAAGAAACTAATTACATTTTTAAAGAGTTCCTGTCTTTAATAAACATATGAATTATTTATGAATGAAATGATGATAATAGAATTCCCTATTCTACCACTTTTTGGCATTGTAACTCCGGAAAACTTACTTAACCTCTCCAGGTCCTAGGTGTCTCATCTGTGAATAAGAACTATTGGAAAGACCAAGTTTCTGAGTCATGAAAACAGCATTGGGAATTACCATTGCACTTCACTTCCAAGTAAGCTTCTGACAATTTTTTTTTCCTCTAGTAAACAAGTCCAATGTAGGATTTAATACAGAGTATGATTTCTTATACAAGACTCTGATTTTGATATTATCCTTCAGGATATTTAAAATAGTATATTTTTATTTTATTTTTAAAGCTTTTATGTACTTATTTTTAGAGATCAGGGAAGGGAGAGAGAGAGGGAGAGAAACGTTAATACATTGATTGGTTGTCTCCAGTACACCCCCAACTGGGGACCTGGCCTGCAACCCAGGCATGTGCCCCGACTAGAAATTGAAATGGCAACCTTTCAGTTCATAGGCTGTCACTCAATCCACTGAGCCACACCAGCCAGGCCTAAAATATATTTTTTTAAACTAAATTTGCTACATAGCAATTACAAAATAGTTTGATTTTATTATTTCTCATCTGTTCATTTAAATAGTTGTTGAAACTTGCCTCCTAATTGATTTCATTGTGGGTTTTTTAAAAAATAGTTTTCAATTTCATCAATCTTATCCACATCTCATTTTTAAGCTATTTTGGAGATATGGTTTTCCTTTTCATCATTAGAGGTCATTCCATCTGCAAGACAGAACAGGACTTACGTTGCTATTAATTTGATTCCGTAAAACTAACAAATGACAATCTGTTTTTCTTTTCTAGGAGAGGAAAACTCTCTATAAATATTATTTCATGATACAGCAATGAATTGTTGGAATGATGTTTTGAAAGAAAACTGTGCTCAATGATGCAGAGATCTGCTGGAGGAAAATGCCAGTAATTTGTACTGTTACCTTGATAACTTTACTAAACTTACTGAAGTCTTAGAGGTTAGCCTAGGCAGGCTTACAGAGAAATCACATTAACCAGGCTCAAAGGGGCCAGTGCATAAAAGCTGAGTGTCAATAATTAGATTTATAATTTAAAAAAATACACGTGTTACAGAGGCCAGAACACTCAAGTTACCAAGCTTAGCATATTCTTTCTCAGTGGACACACCTCCAGCAGAACAGAGAAAAATTTGAACCACAAGATTGAATAGTGGACGTGGAAATGGAACAAAGGATCTAAGTCAAATAACTTAAATGATTACTTGTAAGAGAGCAGATGCACCTGCTTTCAGTTGGGTTAGATTTGCCACTGGGAAAGTGACTTCCCAAGTTTTCCAAGTAAGTTTCTTCCCCTGAGCAGTGCTGAATAAGTACAGCCAAAATTTCTTCAGGGATTTTTCTTTTCCTTTATTCAAAAGGCCAATCAATATTCTCTTCTGATGGATACATTCTGTAGCTATAAACAACAAATTCAATGTAGCTTCAGTCTTATAGTCCTAGAAACCTGTCTTTCTTTTTAAGTGACATATCCCTACTCGAAACCTATATTGTTTTCGTACTTTAACTCTAAAAAATGGAATTTTATTTCCCTTATTTATAATTTCTATTTGGGCCTCCCCGTCACTGCCACCTTCCGTGCACACATAAATCTGTCCCTACAATATTATCATCACTGTTAATTATACAGTTATACAAAACCAAAATTGGGGATGAAAAGGTTTCTTTTTGAATACTCAGGACAAAATTGATTCTTTTGTGAGATAAAAGATTGTCTTAGAACTTATTGTGAGGCCTTGTGAGAACATCATCTTTTTAACTTATAAATCCCAATAGATTTTTATTGTCACTAAATCTAAATTCTAAATTTTGATTCTATTTTCAGTGTGGACCTCAGATGGAAAACACAAATGCTGTCACTTGCCTTCAGGGAGTATAAGAAATGACAAAAAATCTTTGCACAAAATATATTTTTGAATGAATAAACACGCATCTTCATACACTCACAAATATTTACACATTTATATTTATATCAGTTATGATCTGAAATCAGAAAAAATATTTTAAACTCATGTTCTTTTTCAGCACCACTTATTCTTTTTGTATGAAATATAATTACATGTGTGTTTACATTGCATGATTATATATGTAATTACTAGGCACTCGTAAATTACTAATTAAGAAAACTACCTGTCTGTAGCAAATGGTTCACAGATATTTCCTATTTATACAGCAGCTACTTTCTTTGTGAAAGAGTAAATCAGATGTTTGGAGCTGAGAGACCTAAGAGTATTGTCACCCCACCCTGACAGGTCAGTCCTCCTTCCTCCTTCCTCCTTTAGAATCACCTCCATGACCCAGGATAGAAAATTGCACCTCAGCATTCAAAGCTTTGAAACATAACCAGGAAGTTTAGGAAAAGCAAAGGGCACAAGTACCAAATTTATAAGATCATTTATTCAGACAAATTCTATTTGCATGTAAAGTGAAGTAACCAGATTACATAAAATATATATAAAATGGAATATAAAATATGGTAACAATATACATATTATAGCTCTCTCTCTATGCAAGCTATACCTGGAGAGGCAGTGTGTAATGAGTGAAGGCCGGCTACCAGGTAAAATTCTCTGCATCACATTTCGAAAGTTATTTGACCTGGGGGAAATTATTTCATATTTCTGTGCTTCAGTGTCCTCATCTATAAAATTTGGGTGATATTTGTGCTTATTTTATTGAGTCATTGTGAGGATGAAATGCATGTATTTATATAAATTATGTTAATTGGAGTTCACTGGGACATGTACTTTTAAAATATTTTTAATTTTTTTTTAAATTTTGCCCTGAGTGATGTAGCTCAGTTGGCTGGGCGCCATCCTGCAAAGCCAAACATCACTGGTTTGATTCCCAGGAGGGGCACATGCCTGGGCTGCGAGTTCTGTCCCTGGGTGTTTCTCACATCAGCGTTTCTCTCCCTCTCTTTCTCCCTCCCCTCTTCTCTCTGAAAATAAATAAGTAAATACGATCCTTAAAAACAATTTTAACATTTTGACATAATTTCAGACTTCTTGTCTACAGAACCATGAGATAATAAATGGGTATTGTTTTAAGCCACTACATTTGTGGTCACTTGTTACAGCAGTGACAGAAAAATATTACAGATGTTTTGTTGTTCTTTTTTTAAGTATATTTTATTGATTGTGCTATTACAGTTTTCCCAATTTTTCCCACTTTATCCCCCCTACACCCTGCACCCCCCAACCGTCCAGCATTCCCCATCCCCTAGTTCATGTCTATGGGTTGTAGATATAAGTACCTTGAGTTCTGTTTCCCACACCATTTTTGACCTCTCCCCATCTATTGAATGCATACCAATTATGCTTCTTCTTCCCTGTACCTTTCCCCCCTATTACTCCCTTTCGCCTCCCCACTGAAAATCCTCCATGTGGTATCCATTTCTCTGATTTTGTTCCTGTTCTACTTGTTTGCATAGTTTTATTTTTGTTGTTTTTCTTTTATTTTTTTAGGTTCATTTGTTGCTAGTTGTGAGTTTGTTGTTATTTTACTGTTCATATTTTTTATCTACCTTAGATAAGTCTCTTTAACATTTCATATAATAATAAGCCCTGGCTAGTATAGCTCAGTGGTTTCAGCGCAGGCCTGTGAACCAAAGGGTCAACGGTTTAATTCCCAGTCAGGGCAATTCCCAGTCAGGGCACTTGCCTGGATTGCAAGCCAGGTCCCCGGTTTGGGGCACATGAAAGGCAACCACACATTGATGTTTCTCTCCCACTCTTTCTCCTTCCCTTCCCCTCTCTAAAAATAAATAAAATAAAATCTTTTAAAAAAATAATGGCTTGGTGATGATGAACTCCTTTAACTTGACCTTATCTGGAAGCAGTTTATTTGCCCTTCCATTCTAAATGATAGCTTTGTTGGATAGAGCAATCTTGGATGTAGGTCCTTGTCTTTCATGACTTTGAATACTTCTTTCCAGATATCTTATGGGCACTCCTTTGTAGGTAACTCTTTCCTTTCCTCTTGCTGCTTTTAAGATTCTCTCCTTATCTTTAATCTTAGGTAACTTAATGATGATGTGACTTGGTGTGTTCCTCTTTGGGTTCAACTTCTTTGGGACTCTCTGGCTTCCTAGACTTCCTGGAAGTCTATTTCCTTTGCCAGATTGGGTAAGTTTTCCTTCATTATTTGTTCAAGTAAGTTTTCAATATTCTTCTGTTGTTTTTCTCCTTCTGGCACCCCTATAATTTGGGTATTGGAACGTTTAAAGTTGTCCCAGAGGTTCCTAAGCCTCTCTTCATTTTTTTGAATTCTTGTTTCTTCATTCTGTTTTGGTTGGATGTTTATTTCTTCCTTTTGTTCCAAATCATTGCTTTGAGTCCTGGTTTCCTTCCTGACACTGTTGGTTCCCTGAATATTTTGCTTTATTTCACTTTGGGTATCTTTTATTTGTTCTTTCGTTTTTCGACCAAGCTCAGTCAGTTCTGTGAGCATTTTGATTACCAGGGCTTTAAATTCTCCATCAGATAGGTTGGCTATCTCCTCATCGTTTAGCTCTCTTCCTGAGGTTTTGCTCTGTTCTTTCATTTTCTTTGTCTAGGCACACCTGTTAAGCTGTAAGGGGGCATGGCCTTAGGTAGTCACCAGGGCGGGGCAACCCTCTGTGCTGCACTGCAGTGCTGCCTGTCGTGGAGGGGCCAGAGAGGGAACAATGCAGCTCGCCTGCTCATCTCTAGTGCACTTTCCACTGGACTCTTGTGTGAGACTGGGAGTTTCTCCCACCATGGTGACCGCCGTAGTCCACAGTCAGGTCTGAGTCTCAGTTTCTCCTTAAGTCATCCCCGCCTGCATGGTCTGCCATCTCGCTGTGGTTTCTCTCTGTCCACCACCTGATTGTTCCGTTTGACTATTTCTTTAATTCTGTGGTTGTCAGAGTTTCATGCAGTTTGATTTTCTGGCGCTTCTGGTTGGTTTATTGATTTAATATTGGATGTTATCCTCCTTTTGGTTGTTCGAGGAAGCAAAGGGTTTCTACCTACGCCTCCATCTTGGCTGGAACTCTGTTGTTTTGTTCTTTAAATGGGGTACAAACATGCCAAAGCACTTTGCATAAAGGATAATATTGTAACCCTCAAACATCTAGCACCACCAATACCAACACTAGATGTTAAATATACTTTTCAAAAAAATGTTTTACTGAAGAGTCTTTTGGTGGCTAGGAACAGAAAGCCTCTCAAGCAACTTAAAGGGAGTTTGTTGTAAGAAGAGAGACTTGAATCTCATGGACCACAAGCATAGATATGGAACCTAAGCATCCTACAAAGGAAGGGGGATCTGATAACATTCCTGGAAAAGTTCCCTCACACCTTCAGGCAAGAACAGAATGAGAATAAACATAAATGTTGGGAACCGCCCTGCCTGGTTTCAGGAGCTGTAACCTCCCCTGTGGCTAAGGCTGAGTGAGAGACCTTGGGACCATAAGCTACTAAGGAGACAAAGCTTATCCCCCCCCCCCCCCCCCCCCCCAAGGGCACTGCCTCTGCCCCTTTTACTTCATCCACAACTGGCCCCCAATGCTTGATCAGTTAGCCAATGATAGGTAAGATTCCTCAAGAGAGGATGACCTCAGATAGGCATGATACTGGGGGCCCCAGCGAAGGACTTGGGGGGCTATAGCAAAGGGGGGTGATGGACCCTAACCCCTCAGCTTTGACATAGCTTGAGTCCTCATTCTGTCTTCAAGAAGTCCCCTAATCTCTTGGCTGCCTTGCTGACTCTGCCTGATTTAAGCCTGAAGCAATGACAGAGGGCGGTGCAGCCTGTGCTGGAAAGGGCGGGGTTCCCCGGGGTGATTAGGCCTAAGAAAGAATATGTAAAATCCTGTGAAACCTGCTTTCCTAAGAATGCTCTGTTTTCTGATAAGGGTCCCAGCAGGAAATGACTTTGTTTCCCAAAGTTTTGTAGCTCTTTAGCTAACAGATCCTGACTCAGAATAAGCCCTCGTAGTTATTTGTATGTCATCTATTGTTTAACCATTACTGCCTTACAATGATTGATGAGCTTTACCTGTACTCCTGTGCAAAATGAACCCAATAAAAGCCCACTGAGGAAAAGGCTCTGGCCCTTCTCCGAGACATTGGCTACCTTTCCTCCCCAAGCAGATCATATCTTGGTAGACTTATTCTCATCCGTGGTGGCCAGGGGGGCCCTGCAGGCCAAGCCCACCCCCCCAACACACACAGAAACATAGATAATGTCAACAAATTAGTTAAAAATAAATGCTTCATTTCCCTCCACACTGCACATTCATGACTCATTTGACAAAGTCCTCTAAATTTGGTTATGTCTAAGCTATATAATTTAGGATTTTAAAAAATATCTAGAGCAATGAGAGTCATGGGAAACAGTGGAGAAGGGGTGCAGAGTGGTGCTCTGGGGGGAAGTGGGATTCACACGTGTTCCTGATGGACTGGATGTAGCGGTGAGAGAGAAAGAAGAACCATATATGATTCCCAGGATTTGGCTCCCATATAAGCTCCATGAGGACAAATAAAGAATTTTTATTTTCCTTATTCTATCTACAATGTTCAGCACACAGTAAATACTCAATAACAACATTTGTTGTTCAGTGATGGAAAACCTCTGCGTATGTTTCTTTAGCGAGGGAATGGCATGATCAGATTTGAGATTCAGAGAGCTAGCATTGACAGCAGTGTGGAGGATGAACAGGGCTGCGTGTGGCGGACTGAGAACTGTCTATCAAAGCTCAGTCTCCTTCTCTTCCTGAGCATGCAGTTAGACTACATTTCCCAGCATCTCTAAAGATAAGGATGGCCGTGGCCATGTAAGTATGCAAAGGAATGTGAGATGGAAGGAGGTGCACCACTCCCACACCAGCACCTTCAGACCAGGCTGAACCTTTTTCTATTTTTCTCTTTCCACTAGCTGAAATGTGGACATGGAGACCCTGCCTCAATTGTGTAAATAAGGAAAATGGCCTAGCAGGTAGCAGAGACAAATGATGGAAGGAGTTTGGATTCCTAAATTACTGTATGAGGGAGAGTCACCTGCTGACTTGGAAACCCACTCTGGAATGAGGTGAGAAATAAACGTGTTGTCCTTCAAGGCACTGAATTGTGGAGATCTGTTGTTTCCTATCAATGCAGCCATCCTTAGTAGCGCAGAATGGCAGGTAAAAGTGACGCTAGAAACAGGGCTATTTTGATAACTCTGGTAAGAGAAGAGGAATGCCTGCGATGGCTTGAGGATGGGTAAGTGGAGAAAAGGTATGGAGAGAATTATAAAATACATCTAACATGATTGCTTCATCTTTAAATTTCTTAAAATGCTGACGCCCACTACCAGGCTTCCAGCAAGGGCACTTCTATTCCCACCAGTTAACTAAAACTTTTTTTTCAAAAATTATTAGAGATGTAACCATGCAATTTAACTTTAGGAAAGAAGAAAGGAATAGGAATCCAAATCTAGAGACTTTTGGGAAACACAGAACTCAAACAAGTAAGAGACATTAGTGACAAGGAATAGAACCAATTGTTGGAACAATATAATAAAGGACAAAAAACACAAATCCTATGTAATGATTTAAAATGAAGAAAGACATGGAAGGCTCTTAACATTTTTTGAGTGGGCACTTGTTAATATTTTTAAAGATTATTCCCTGCTCCTCCCTCACCCCAACAAATAGCAAAGAACTACGGGCTATTTATAATGCCCAAATTTCAAAACAACCTAAATGCTCAACAATAAGGGTTTGGTTACACTGATTACAGTAAATTCAAACAAGGAAATATTTTGTAGACATTTCAAATTGTAATGTTTATGATAATTATTAAGATAAAATTTTTAAAGTGACATTAAGTTTTTTTAAAGGTTAAAACACAATCAGTATAGTATGTTCCCTTTCGTTTTTATGGGTATGTAGAAAATAATCTGGATGAAATCTCATCAAAATGTTAAAGGTAGTTATCTATGCTTGTATGCTTGAAGGTGATTTTCTTTTTCTCATTTTTATTTAGATAAAAATTTTCTGTTCTTCTAAATTAACACATACTAATTGAGTAATTAAAATTGAAAATAAGAAGTGCTCAATACCATCAATCATTAGAGAAATGCAAACCAAAACCACAATGAGGTATCATTTCACACTGACAGGATGGCTACCGTTTAGAAACACAAACAAACATAGAAATTAACAAGTGTTGGTAAGGATGTAGAGAAACTGGAATGGGATGTAAAACGGTTCAGCCCCTGTAAGAAACAGAATGATGGTTCCTCAAAAAGTTAGAAATAGAATTAACATATGATTCAGCAGTTCTACTTCTAGATAAATAACCAAGAGAGTTGACAGGAGGGTCTTAAAGAGATATTTGCACACCTGCGTTCATAGCAGCATTGTTCCCAGTAGCCACAGGTGGAAGCATCCCGAGTGTCCTTTAATGGATGAGTGATCAAACCCAATGAGATATACACATAGAATAGAATATTATTGAGCTTTAAAATGGAAGGAAATTCTGACACATGTTACAACATGGGTGAACCTTAAGGACATTATGTTACTTGAAATAAGATAGTCACAAAAGGTCAAATATTGTATGACTCCATGTATAAGAGGTAGCTAGAGTAATCAAATTCATAAAAACAGGAAGTAGAATGGTGGTTGGCAAGGGAGGGTGGTTGGCAATGAAGTTGTTTAATGGCTATAGCGTTTCAGTTTTGCAAGAGGAAATCATTCTCCAGGTCAGTCGCATAACAATGTGGATGTACTTAACACTACTGAACTGAACACTTAAACATGCTTACAGTGGTCAGTTTTATGTTATGTGTATTTTATGAAATCTTAAAAATTTCGCAATGAAAAACAAACACAAATAGAGGAGTTCTCCCAAGGAGAGTTAAGTATATGAGAAAATGGCTCATAATTGTCACTTCAGAAACCCTCCCTGACCAAGCCAGCTCTTTTGTGGTCACTCCATTATGTGCCTTATTTATTTATTTTGTATTTAATTACTTTGATCTTTTGGACAAACAACTTTGATCTTTTTTTCATGCTTTTGCATGAAATTATATTGTAAAACCCTTCTGAATGGGCATCCTTTTCTGCTTTCTTCTCTATAAATAGTAAATGTTTACTATCTTCGAGCTAAGGAAATTTTGGAAACTCAAAGCTTTTCTTATGAATTACTAGTAAGAATGATTAAAGAGAAAAGCCTAATGATACACCAACTTCAAGTTCTGGATTTTTATGTTCTCTAGTCTAAGTCATTCTTCTAAGTTCTGTTCAGTTGTTATTCAGGATCACAGTAAACACAGAAGATATAATTCAAAGGTTAAATCTTAACTATACAAGGTGGGGCAAAAGTAGGTTTACAGTTGTTTGTGTGGAAGATAATACAATAATTAATAAATAATAATGCAAGAATGAACTCTGTGTTTGTAAACCTACTTTTGCCCTACCCTATATTTTTTCTTCCTTCCCTACACAATCAACCTGTGTGAATGATAAAATCACATCAAAGTGGAGCTGGAGAAAGGGTTTAAATCACTTCTCTTTTGCCTTTAATTTGCCTGAAGCTTGGCTGCAACAGTCATCTGAACCTATTACTGTGGTTCATTTCCCCTCCTTTCCTAGTAGTAAATTGTGTGCCCTTCAGCCTGGGTTTCCAGCGTGGTTGACAGACTGGGCAGTCATCAAATGTGTACTTAATGCTTACTGAAAATTTTACTTCTTTTGATCAGCTAAAAAGACTATATTTAATGAGAAAAATGTAATGTAATATAGAGGAAAGAAGAAAGGAGTGAAATTGACTTTTGTACTTTATAACAAACTCCATGTGAGAGTCTGCTTTAATATTGAGTTATTTGTTATGTAACTCTTACCCTTAAGATTATAATGCTTATTTCCTTGTTTGGTATAGGGAATTTTATCTATTCATTGTATGTGTACAAAATTAAGAAAATTAAACTTAAATTTACTTGTCAATCTTGTAAAATATTTACCTAGCTTTTAGGACTTTACATCTTGTTATAATTAACTCAATCAATATAAAAGGCTATTTAGGCTCTCTTCAGTTAAGGAATAAAGCACTTATAGTCCCTTTTAAATCAATTTTGGTACATGTAAAAATGAATGGGGATTATAGGAGTTATATTTTTAAAACACATCATAAAACTAGTTTTTCCATTACTGATTCCTGAACCCACAACCCTCCCCAACAGGAAAAACTTACCTATTAACTCATTTAAAATTTATCTAATTATTTTATCAAAGAATACTTGTAGCAAGTATGTTAATGAAGTAGGAATATTGCCTTTCAATGATATTTATGTGTCAATTAGGTATTATCTGGGGTATGCTAATGCAAATAAAGCCTATTTTTTTGGTCACGATTAAATATTCACCATAATGAGGTTTAAAATGTAGCTTGAAAAAAACCCCACTGCTAAATGTAAACTATTCCTGCAATAATTTTCTAATACCTCCCTCCTCAGACTGATAGCTACATTAGCACTTGTCTAAGATGGCAACATTCCAAGTTCTTTCTGGTTACTCTTGGGAAAAACTGTTTCATTTTCACTTAGAAACCCCATTAACCCAAGTATATTATAGCATTTTCACATTGTCACCATTATTTTAAGTCATTTGCACACTGTACCAACATGTTTACAAAAAGAACAGAGTAACCATCTTAAATCCTATGCTTGTGAACCCTGAGCAGAAGTATATCTGTCAAAATGGGCTTCTCATGGTTAACTGGGCCCAAATTCAAAGGCAGAGTATAGCTGCCATTTTTGACAGAGGCCTCACCCACAGTCCGTATTTTGGGGAAAGCCACCAACTGAACTTTCAACCTCCTGTACTATGCTCCTGCCTGTTTACTCTCTCTGCATCAACTTTCCACCAATGGACTGAGATGTACCCCCACAATCAGAGCTACACAAATTGCATCCTCATTTGCATCTCTGCTGACCAATCAGGACTGCACAATTTCAAACCCTCATTTGCATAAAACACATCAAATTTGGAAGTTGGGCAGGAGCTTGATAAAAGATGGCCTCCTGTTTGTCTCCGTGGAGCACAATTTAAGTTGCTGCCTGAATCTGTGTCTCCTGGACTACAGCTCCTTTTGTCCAAATAAGTGCTTTTTATTCTTTACTACAGTCTCAAGTTAATTTTGGTTTACATGCTTTTGATTTTCACAAAGAATTCATATGTGGTGTATTTACCAATACCTAAAATTAAGGCATTTAGGAAATATTTTATGATGAATAGTGTTCAAATGGTAGTCAAAAACAGTGAATCATATCAATCAACATTCAAAATAACTTCCAAAGGTAAAAAAAAGAACCTTCATTAAAAAGTTCTTTCTTCTAATCAATATTTCTAAAAGCTTCAATCTCTAATTATAAAATCTCTTTCAGTTTGACTTGCTCCTTCATTGCCTTCCCTAAGGTCATTAGCATTTGTAGCAGCAGAAGGAATCAAGTTCCCTAACCTTAACCTGACCAATCGTAGGTAATTATTAAGTCAGTCACCAGTTTTATTAAATAGTTTATTCCTGTAAAAGTTTAAGTTGTATTTCATTGCCTTGGAATGATAATTCTAGAGTATAAAGATCTTTTCTTAAATTAGCATGAATAACCAGTTATCTAGTTTTTTTTTTTTAAAGACACATTTTAAGTAAAGAATATTCACTTGCCCCTTTGAAAAGCACTCATTGGGCCTTTTGCTAATGACCCACTGAGCCGTCAAGAAAGGGCAAAGTAAAAACACCGCTTTTGGGTGAAGTGGCAGCATGTCGTGTTGTTTCGCTTCAATCGGTGGTGTGACAGGGGGTTAAAAAATAAATAAATAAATAAATAAATAAATAAATAAATAAATAAAAGAATATTCACTCACCGATTTTCACAAAGCAATCACAAAATGGTGCATCAATTGTGCTCCATGAGACAAATGAGAAACCATCTTTTATAGAGGAAGTTCCCACCCAAGCATGACTTGACAACTTTGAAATCATTAAATAAAATAATAAAAGCTTATAGTCATCAAGTACTTAATAGGTACCATGCACTGCTCTAAGAACTTTACATGAGTCAATTTATTTAATTTATAAAAATTCTGTAAGAAAGCTGCTATTATTATAGTTTCACAGACTCAGGAACCAAGGTCAAGTAACTTGTTCAAGATCACATAGTTTGTAAGAAAAGGAGCCAGAATTCTATCCCAGCCCATTTGTCTTTGTTAGGCACCAAAAATATGACTGAAAATGTTAGTAACATTAAGAGAAGAGAATGTGTTTCAACAGCAGAACTATATCAAAATTACCCCTCACCATCTCCTTCTGCACACCTCTATTTCTTGCCTAGAGCAAAGAGCACGTATCAATCAGCACTCTTTCACACGAAGTCCAGGTTAGGCCTCAGAATCCTTCCCCACTCAGCACACCTGATAGTTGGGGCTCAAGAGGAAACCTGTGCACTATGCCTGGCAATGCACTGAAACATGCAGTTCAATACAGCTATGTGTATGCAACGCTTCAGTCTCTTTCCTTTCTTTTTACAATCTATTTTAGAGAAAACTTTCCAGGCCAAAGCAAGTTGAAAGGTTACTGCTTCTATTACTAACAACTCCACTTGATTGTATATCTGTTTAGGGTCAAATTCTCTGGAAGCAGGGTCTAAAGTAGGAGGTAGCATGCATGTAGTTCATTGAGGAAGTGCTTCCAGGAGAGAGGGAATGAGGAAAGCAGGAGAAGGAAAGATTTATTGATCAAGAAGGGGCCAGCTGAGAAGATGGGAGCCATAACAGTATCTCAGATCCATTTTACGAAAATACAGAGTTCAGGCTTCTTTTATGTCAAGGGAAGGGGAAATGGGAAGGGCAAGAGGCGATCGACCACCACAGATATCTGGGCCCCAGCAAAGGTCTGAGAAAGATTGTGTTAGCTCCTGCCTGTCTGGTCAGGCAGTCTCTGAAGATCTTTGGTAAACAATACATACTTCCCTTATCTCCTGAGTAGCAGAATTCCTCGAGTGATTAGCTTGTCTGTATGCAAGACTAAGCAGAAGCTATTAGCTTGAAGGCCATGGGAACACAGCAGGCTTGAACAAGATGAAGTCTGATACCAGACATTTCATTCTGTTACAAAGACAGAGTAAGCAGATATTGGCAAAGAAAGGCACATCATTCCATGGGGAAAGTGGCTAGAATGAGAATCAGATTCCAGTTGTAGTTTCTTTTCTAAAACTATCACATACCATGAAATTCTTAACCACTCTTTTCTCAGTGTTTCTTGTGAAGTGTGAAGAATATGTAACAAGTAGGTTTACGCCAAATGGGTGGTAAAACGTGTTCTAGGTGAAATCCTTGCTCCATGGCCTTGTTCCTTACAAGAGCCTGTATCAGGACCCCTGGCTTCCTCAACCCGTGAGGTTGCTTCATTTAAGTAAGAGTCTTTCTTACCAGCCACTTCCCACAAGGGTCCTCCGCCTCTATAAAGCCGTCTAGCAACACCCATGTGTTAACATGACTCAGTCACTCAGTGCTCATGGCATTTGCTTCATTTCCCATCGCCGCCTCCATGTCGACTGCCTGCATTCTGCCTCCTCCAAGACCCATTAGTCCCTCACTCTTTCACCTCAGACCCAATCTCCTTCCTTATTATTCCCCTTTCCAGTTCTTTTCCAAAACGCAAGGTTGAAGGAAGATGCAAGTCTGCGTGAGTATGGTGAAGTACATATTCTACAGAATATTTGTTTTTTAACTCAGACCCAAAGTATCAACACCTGCTAGTTGAACTGCTGTTGACAAATCCAGGATACTTTTGTATCCTTTAAGAAATGAATTCTTTTCTTTCATTCTATTTTTATCTGCTGATTATCTTTTTAATGTACTACCAATAATAGCTGTTATTAGTGGTCAAAATAATTTAAAAAGGAATTTCATAAATTAGAAACAAGTTTAGGAGAAAAAAAGAATCTCCCGAAACTGGAGGCAGTAAAAATTCATGTAGCATAAAAGAGTTTAGCTATTTGCACACAAACCCCATTTTGCTGCCAAGGAAACTAAGGCTTAGTGTGTAAGGTGAGAGTCAAACTCATGTTCATGTTCCCAGCAAGTACACTAGATTGTTTCACAAAGACAGAGGTGTAATTATACACAAAAAATAAAAATAACGAGACTCTAGCTAATGTAGAAGAAAGTTGAAACCAAATTGTATATGAGAAGGTCCATGGGAGCACAAAGAGAAGAAACATGACCCGAAGGGGTGTTTCTGTCCTGTGCGGTCACAATCCAATGAACTATCTCTTTTCTTTTTTAAGGATAACTCTTCTTTCTTTCTTGTTTGCTTGCTTGCTTGCTTTACTTTCTTTGCTTGCTTTCTTTTCTTTTCCTTCCTTCCTTCCTTCCTTCCTTCCTTCCTTCCTTCCTTCCTTCCTTCTGTTATCCCTTCCTTCCTTCCTTCCTTCCTTTTCCCTTCCCCCTCCTCTGCCTTATTCTTCTTTTTCTCTTTTAACAGCTTTATTTAGATTTGATTCACCTACAATATAATTCTCTCATTTAAAGTGTATAATTCAATGGTTTTAGGATATTCAGAGTTTTGCAACCATTACCACAATCAATCTTAGAACATTTTCGTTGCCCCCAAAGAAACCCCATACCGATTTGCTATCACCCTCAATTTCCCTATCCCTTCATCCCCAGGCACCCACTAATCTGTCTATGTAGAATTATCTATACTGAACATTGTATGTAAATGGGGTAATATAATATGTGGCCTTTTGTAACTGACTTGTTTCACTTAAATTTTTTTTCAAGATTCATCCATGTTGTAGGATGTATCAAAACTTAATTCTTTTTATGGCTGCATAATATTCCATCACATGGCTATTATCCACTTTATCCATTCATTAGTTGATGGACAATAGGTTATTTACACCTTTTGACTATTAGAAAAAGTGCTACGCTGAGTACTTGTGTACTCATGGGGTACTCTTGGGGATGTACTTGGAGCGGAATGCTAGGTCAGATGGTAACTCTATGCTTAACTTTTGAGGAAGTGCCAAACTGTTTTCCAAGGAAACTGTATCATTCCCATCAGGAGTGTTTGAAAGTTCCAATTTCTCCACTTCCTTACACACACTTGTTATTGTCAGTCTTTTTTTTTTTTTTTTAACAGCTATCCTAGTGGGTGTGAAGTGGTATCTCATTGTAGTTTTGATTTTTATTTTCCTAATGACTAATGATGTTGAGTACCCTTTCATATGCTTATTGGGTATTTGTATATCTTCTTTGAAAAAATCTCTATTCAGAAATTTGCCCTTTTAAAAATTGAGTTATTTGTCATTTCATAGGATAGTTCTGTTTTGAGATCTGCATAAAATTTTGGAGATATTCCCAAGAATTATTACCACCTATCATTTTAAATTCTCTTATTTTTGCTTTTAATTTTTTAATCACATGACTAATATATATCCACTGCAGTTAAACTAGAAGAACTCAGATAAGTAAAAAGAACATTAAAGTTAATTATAACCCCACCACCAAGAGAAAACTTGTTATCATTATATATGTATATATATCATTCTAGTCTTTTTTGTTTATGTAAATAAACAAATATTTGTAAGAACTATAGCAGCCTATACATATTGCTTTGTGATGTGCATTATTTCTCAATAATATATAGTAACCCTTACATGTCATAAAATACAACACAACATTATTTTTTAAGACCACATTATATTCTTTTGTCTAGATGAACAATAATATATTTAATTAACCTTTATTACTTAACATCTAGTGATCTTGGCAGAGAAAAGTACTATTATAAATATGTAGCTAAATTTTTGCCCAATCCTTAATCATCTTCTTGAATAAATTTCTAGAAGTGAAAAAATTAATGGGTCAAAGAATGTGCCTATTTTAAGGTCTACCTAGTAACACTGGATATATTTGCACTTTCATCAGCAATAACACGAGTGCCTCTGCCTTGGTACCCTTGCCAGCACTGGCCATTATTTTTTTAAAAATCCTTTCTCAGCTAGTGGGATAAACAATATATTATTGTTGGTTTAATTTGAATTTATTTGATTATCAAGATGGTACGTTTTTGTCTATATATTTGTTGGCTATGTCAGAGATAGCTGGTTGCTATCCAATATCCATTCTTCTTTCTTTCTTTTTTATTTTAATTGTTGTTCTTGTACAGTTTTCTGTCTTTTGCTCCCATTCCAGCCCACCGCCCCAGCCCTCCATTCTTCTTTCTTCCTCATTAACAGAGATCCCAGTTTTATTGGGGACAATAATATGTCTAGCCAAAAGAGTACACTTCCTTCGTGCTCACCTTTGTACTCTTCCTTTCTAGTCACCTTTGTACATAAGGGTCGCTGTCTGTCACAGTGCTGGACAGTAAGGTTAAAGCATGTGTTAGGACTTCCAGGAAGGCCTTTTAAAAGGGAATCAGACACAGCTGGTATGTTTTCCCCCTACTTTGTCTGAAACAGACATGGCAGCTGCTGGTTTTGCAACAAAACTAGAGAACTAATGTGAGAACAAACATGGAACATGTGTCAGCTTGGGCTGACATAACACAATACTGAAGACTAGTGGGCTTAAACAATAGAAATTAATTTTCTCACAGTTCTAGTGGCTGGAAATCCAAGATCAGGGTACTAGCATGGTCCCTTCCTGGTGACTGCTCTCTTCCCAGCTTGGAGACAGCCACATTCTCACAGTGTATTCTTCACACAGCAGACAGGAAGAGAAATCTCTTTTTTCATTTTCTTAGAAGACCATATAGTCCTATTGGATTGGGACTCCACCCTTACGACCTCATTTGCTTTAACATATCAATTTGGAGGAGAGACAGTTCCTTTAATAGCACAGGGAAACTTTTGCTAAGGGAACTGAAAAGACCTTGGCCTTCCAACCCCTGAGCTAGTTCACTAGCCCAAATGAAAATCTTTTCTAGAAGATCTTATTTAAGCTATCATTACTTGAGTTTTCTGTTACATGAAACAATGACACAAAACTCAACTCCTAATTGATAGTCTGCCATTCGTAATTCCTTAATGAATTGCTTATTCAGTCCAGGCTACTCTCTCTGCCACCAGTTTGCAGCCTCTCCAAAGCATTGTCAAATTAAGTTCATGTTAAGCACTACTTTTGTAGAAGCCAGTATTTTCAGAAAATTTTTTAATCTTTTCTTAAAGTATATACTATATTTATTTTATTTTTTAAAGTATATTTTATTGGTTATGCTAGTACAGTTGTCCATTTTTTTCCTCCCGTTTATTCCCTCCATCCTGCACCCCCTCCAACGGGCATTCCCACCCCCTTAGTTCATGTCCATGGATCTTACATATAAGTTCTTTGACTTCAATATTTCTATACTATTCTTAACCTCCCCCTGTCTATTTTCTACCTACCATTTATGCTTCTTATTCCCTATGCCTTTTCCCCCACTCTCCCTCCACCCCTCTCCCATGATAACTCTCTGTGTAATTTCCATTTCTGTGATTCTGTTCCTGCTTTAGTTGTTTGCTTAGTTTGTTTTTGTTGTTGTTGTTGTTGTTGTTTTGGTTCAGTTGTTGATAGCTGTGAGTCTGTTGTCATTTTACCATTCACAGTTTTAATCTTAGATAAAAAGATTTATCTTTTTAGATAAGGCCCTTTAACATATCATATAATGTAAGGGCTTGGTGATGATGAACTCCTTTAACTCAACCTTATCTGGGAAACACTTTATCTGCCCTTCCTTTCTAAATGATAGCTTTGCTGGATAGAGTATTCTTGGATGTAGATCTTTGCCTTTCATGACTTGGAGTACTTCTTTCCAGCCCCTTCTTGCCTGTAAGGTCTCTTTTGAGAAATCAGCTGACAGTCTGATGGGAACTCCCTTGTAGGTAACTGTCTCCTTTTCTCTTGCTGCTTTTAAGATTCTCTTCTTATATTTCATCTTGGGTAATGTAATTATGATGTGCCTTGGAGTGTGCTTCCTTGGGTCCAACTTCTTTGAGACTCTCTGAGCTTCCTGGACTTCCTGGAAGTCTATTTCCTTTGCCAGATTGGGGAAGTTCTCCATTATGTTTTCAAATAAGTTTTCAAGTTCTTGCTCTTCCTCTTCTCCTTCTGGCACCCCTATGATTCAGATATTGGAATACTTAAAATTGTCCCAGAGGTTCCTGAGCCTCTCCTCATTTTTTTTGAATTCTGTTTCTTCATTCTGTTCTGCTTGAATGTTTATTTCTTCCTTCTGCTCCAAACAGATTTGAGTCCCAGTTTCCTTCCCCTTACTGTTGGTTCCCTGTGTATTTTTCTTTATTTCATTTTGCATAACCTTCACTTTTTCCTCTATTTTGTGACCATACTCAAGCATTTCTGTGAGCATCCTGATAACCATTGTTTTGAACTGTGCATCTGATAGGTTGGCTATATCTTCATTGCTTAGTTCTATTTTTGGAGTGTTCATCTGTTCTTTCATTGGGACCATATTTCTTTCTCTCAGCATACCAGTCTGAATGAATGTTTCTTCTTTAGTTCCCTGGTTGTCAGACTTTGTGCAGTTTGATTTTTCTGGCAGTTCTGATTACTTTTTGTTTTTAAAGTTGTTCTTCTTCTTTTGGTTGTGTGAGGAGGTCAAGTGCATCTACCTAAACCTCAATCTTGGCTGGAAGTCCCTATCTGTAATCAAATTTTTTAATATTTCATTACTTTCAGCTATCAACCAAATAAGGTAAATTGGTTCAATCCACTGATTCAACTGACTTCTCTTTTACTAATTCTATCTTTGATGTCATAATATGATTTTCCACTTTGCTACCTGCCTTGCCTAGAATATCTCTCACCTTCTATACAGCAGACCTACCCATCCTTCAAGATCATGTTCAAACATTAATTCTTCACGAAACCTTCCTCAGATACTCCCACTTATAGCAGTCTCTTTCTCCTTTGAACTCTGTGGCATTTATTTTGTATGTGTTTACTTTTCTCTTTTGCATCATATTTACCTCTGATGTATCCTGTCTTTTGGGAAAAAAGGGAAGAAAATATTCTAAAACTTTTATCTGAGTGTTATATATGAAGCAGGTGCCTAGTAAGTGTTTGCTAGTGGTTACAATCATGAAAATCTTGTGGTAGCTGTCTGTAATGCCTGTTTACAGGGTAAGGGGAGCTCACTCTGCTCTTTAATGGGTCTCCACTAACTGGACAATAAAGTCCAATGTATGTAGCATACCAACAACACCTTACTTACCACTGCCTCTACCACCAACTGGAACAAAGTGTCAGAATCATATAATCATGCCCCATCAATGGTTTGCTCCTGCTACTTCCAGTCTTTCTGAACTTTTAAAAATTTCTCAATCCAAGGAGGCTGTCTTTCTCCTCTTGGTCCTCATATATGCTGTTTGCTCTATCTTAGATGCTATTAACTTAAAATGATCAACTCAAAAACTATTAGAAACATAAGAAAGATTAGAGAGGAGACGCAATATGGGAATTGCATGTGGAAATCAAGAGTTTCCTGAAAATCAAGAAAAACTAATAAGAAAATGTTATATAAGAGGAAATTTCCATTTACAATATTGGCAAAAGAAAACAAAAGTTAGGAAAACATTTAATAGAAGAGCAAGACCTATTTATAAAAACTATAAAACTTGGGACTTCCAGCCAAGATGGAGGCATAGGTGGACACACTGTGCCTCCTCTCACAACCAAGATTAAGGACAACAGAAATATAGAAAAAAAAAAAAAAAAAAACCCAAGCAGAACAGATAGAAAATTGAATTGTACGGAAGTCCAACAACGATTCACCCAGACTGGTAAGAGGGGCAGAGTCAGCAGCGGGTGGAGAGGGGTCTCAGTAGGAAAAGGAGGTAGCTGGTGGTCCTGGGCGCACAGGTGGCGGTTCACACACCCCAGGTGCACAGGCGGTGGTTACCGAGCGTGGGGAGGCAAGGAGCAGACCAAGTGAGGTGCACAAGGTGGCTGACCAAGGTCACTCATTCACGTGCAGATAAACCATGTGAAAACTGGCAACAGGATGGACTGCGCTGCACAGGGCCCCGGCACTGGGAAGTGAAGCCTAGAGGCACCAATTAAAAACACCTGTGGGGATTGATTTGCTTGGAGAGAATCCCAGCCTCACAGGAGAGTTTGTTGGAGAGACCCATGGGGTCCTAGAATGTGCAAAGGCCCACCCACATGGAAATCAGCACCAGAAGGGCCCAGTTTGCTTGGGGAAAGTGGTGGATGGGACTGGAATCCGAGAGAGAGCGGAACAAGCACTATTGTTCCTTCTGGAACTCTGCCCCGACATGTGGCATCACAACTCTGTGACTGGGTTGCCCTGTCCTGGTGAACACCTAAGGCTCTGCCCCTCACTACGCAACAGCCGTGACCAAACCAAAAACAAAACAAAACAAAACAAAAAATGGCTCAGGTGGAAGAACAGATCAAAGCCCCAGAGCTAATTGATCTAAGTGACCAAGAGATAGCCAACCTGTCAGATGCACAGCTCAAAGCACTGGTACTAACCTATCAGATGCACTGGTGATTAGGAAGCTGACAGAATTGGTTGATTTGGTCGCAAATTAGATGAACAAATGAAGGCTACAATAAGTGAAATGAAGAAAAATGCACAGGGAACTAATAGTGATGGGAGGAAAACTGGGACTCAAATCAATGGAGTGGACCAGAAGGAAGAAAGAAACAACCAAACAGAAAAGAAGGAAGAAATGAGAATTCAAAAAAATGAGGAGAGGCTTAGGAAACTCCAGGACATCTTTAAATGTCCCAACATCCAAATTATAGGGGTACCAGAAGGGGAAGAGGAAGAACAACAAGTGGAAAACTTATTTGAACAAATAAAGGAGAACTTCCCCGATCTGGCAAAGGAAATAGACTTCCAGGAAGTCCACGAAGCTCAGAGAATCCCAAAGAAGGTGGACCCAGGAGGAACACACCAAGGCACATCATACTTCCATTAGCCAAGATTCAAATGAAGGAGAGAATTCTTGAAGGAGAGAATTCTAGAAGCAGCAAGGGATAAGGGCATAGTCACCTACAAAGGAGTTCCCATCAGACTGTCAGTGGATTTCTCAAAAGAGACCTTGCAGGCAAGAAGGGACTGGAAAGAAGTATTCCAAGTCATGAAAGTCAAGGACCTACATCCAAGATTGCTCTATCCAGCAAAGCTGTCATTTAGAATGGAAGGGAAGATAAAGCACTTCTCAGATAAGGTCAGGTTAAAGGAGTTCATCATCACCAAGCCTTTATTATATGAAATGTTAAAGGGACTTATCTAAGAAAAGGAATATAAAAAATAGGACAGGAAAAAGACAGCAAACTCACAGATATTAACAACCACACCTAAAACAAAAGCAAACTAAGCAAGCATTTAGAACAGGAGCAGAACCACAGAAATGGAGATTACATGGAGGGTTAGCAACAGGGGAGTGGGAGGAGGAGAGGGGGGAAAAGGTACAGAGAATAAGTAGCATAGACGGTGGGTAGAAAATAGACGGGGAGGGCAAGAATAGTGTGGGAAAAGTAGAAGCTAAAGAACTAATGACACATGGACATGAACTAAAGGGGGGAATGTGGGTGGGAGGGGGTGTGCAAGGTGGAGGGGAATGATGCGGGAGAAATGGGACAACTTTAATAGCATAATCAATAAAATATAATTTAAAAAAACTATAAAACTTGGCCAAAGGCTATAAAAGTTTCTCCTTCTAACTAAATGGAAATAAAGACATACTGTGTGACCTGATTGGGGAGACCCAAACATGGTGATCAAATTAAATCTATAAATTTCAAGGCAACTCTATATAAAATCTCAATGGGATTTTTAAAAATATAACTTTACAAGATAAATCTGAAGTTCTTTGATTCCCTGTAGCATTGTTTGTTATAGCAAAGGACTGGGAATTACTTAAATGTGCATTGCGAAGGAACAGTAGAATGCTAGGTAGTTATTACAAAGAATGAGTCAGAACTATAAATATTGATATTGAAAGCTCTCCAAAACCTATTGTTAAGTGAAAAAGCAAAGTACAGAACAGGGTGGACAATATGCTAACAGGTCCAAGAACGAAGAGGTGGATGTATGGATAGATGGATAGATGGACTCTCACACACACACACACACACACACACACACACACACACACACATAGTGAGAGAGAGAGAGAGATAGTTAGTTAGTTTCTGGAATGCTACAGAAGGATTTAGTAAAGGTGTCTTTCTCTAGGAAGAGAACCTCAGGAACTGAGGGTCAGAGATGGGAGAGAAACATACTTTTCATATATCCTTTTGTCATCATGTGCACTCATTAATTAGAAAGAAAGAAAACTTTCCTGGCTGGGGAGCTTAGTTGGTTAGAGTATCATCCTGATACACCAAGGTTGTAGGTTTGATATCCAGTCAGGACACATACAAGAAGCAAGCAATGAATGCATAAGTAAGTGGAACAACAAATTGATGTTTCTCTCCCTCTCTCTCCTGCTTCCTGTCTCTCTCTCAAAATCAGTTTTTAGCCCTGGCTGGTGTGGCTCAATGGATTGAGTGCTGGTCTGTGAACTGAAAGGTTGGCAGTTTGATTCCCTGTCAGGGCACTTGCCTGGGTTGTGGGCCAGGCCCCAGTTGGGGGTGTGTGAGAGGCAACTGATTGATGTTTCTCTTGTACATCAATGTTTCTCTCCCTCTCTTTCTCCCTCCCTTCCCCTCTCTCTAAAAATAAATAAATGAAATTGTTAAAAAAATTTTAAATATCGATTTAAAAAAATCTTTTTTATCAAACAAGTTCAGCTGGAAGTGTATGTACAAGAATAGAAAAAAAATTCAGGGATAGGCATAAGTAGGTTTACAGTTGTTCATATGGAAAAAGACATGCAGGTTATGATTATTATAATAATTTTATTAACTCAAAACAATGTCACTCACAACTGTGAACCTGCTTTTGCTCAATTCTCCTTATTTTGACAAAGACAATGTGGGGGACTTATTCCACCTAATCTAAAAATATACCATAAAGCTATAGTAATTAAAACTCTGTGATATTAGACCTACGCTAGACAGGTAGCTCGATGAAACAAAAGAGACCCACGTATATTGTTAGTCCAGGTTCACTGAGGACCAAGATGGGATGAGGTGTCTCCCATCTATTGGGGGAAATACCTGAGGAAAAATGGAGAGCGAGCAGAAGGGCCTGCGAAGGTGCAGTCAGACCCCCATGCAGATCCCCCTTGGGAATGAGAGAAGGAAGGCCTTGCATAGCCTGCAGTGTGGTTTTAAGAAAGTTTCAGAGAGTGGAATGGTGGATATGAGGTCTGGGGTGTGGGAGATAGGAGCAGGTTGGAAACAGGTACAGACTTTCGGTGATGAGATGACTTGGGCCTGTGGCACATATAAACCAATTACTAAAATTCTGTAGAACACCAAAAAAATTTTTTTTCCTGATCTGATGAAAAAGTAGGTGTAATTTTGATTCATTTACACCAAATGGCTATTGTGTTGGCTGTTGTCATTTTATTTGACAATCTAAGGGAAAAGAGGTCGATGCTCCCAACTACATAATCCGGTATTGCATGCTTTAAAAGTTCTTGCAGCACACCGGCAGAATGTCGCTGATCTAATGTATAACATAGTGTCTATACTTGATAACACTGTATTATATAATTGAAATATGCAAGAAAGTAGAACTTGTGTTTTTACAAAAACAAAGAGGAAATATGTGAGGTGATGGATGTGTTAATTCACTGGTGAGAATCCTTTCACGGTGCACACATGTATCAAATCATTGTGCTGTGCCCTCTAAACGTATTACAACTTTATTTGTCAATTATACCTCAATAAAGCTGAAAAAAAGAAAGTTTCAACAAGGCCAGCAGGGAGTCTTCCAGCTAACGTCACTTGTCAGAATAATCTTGTCTCCCAGAGATGGACCTCCCCTAGCGTCTTTGCTGCCCTCCGCTTCCCACTGGAAGCACCCATGGGAATGGAGGCCCGGCGCAGAAACGCAATGGAGTGCAGAGTATAAGAGCTGCAGTTACTGGTGATTGCTCTCCCGCAGTAGGAGGTCTGAGATCGCTGCCTATGGCGCGCGCGCGCACGGGCGTGTGCGCGCACGGGCGTGTGCGCACACACTGATATATACAAGTATCAGAGTTTAGTGTGCGATGAATGTGACCTTTCATGTCAGTGAAGGAAAAGGTGGTTCAATAAACGATGTTGGAATGATTAACTATGGATTCGGAGATTAAAATTTTATTTATATCCCAACCTAACATCTAAATGTTAAAAAAAAAAAACCTTTAGAAATAAAAAGTAAAACAATATTTCCTTAGGCATGTAGAAGTTTTTTTTTTAATAAGAAAATCATTAAACCTGAAATTCATTCGGAAAAGCTTGATCATTAGATTTTATAAAAATTTCAGGCTTTGATATGGTACAAAGATATCATAACAAATAAAAAGACAAGCACCAGATTATTTAAACATGCACTAACACACAGAAACTAACCACAATATGGACTTGAAAAAGAAGTTCAAATGATCCTTAGGCCCATAAAATGTTGACATTCTTACTAGTAATTAGAAAAGTGCCATTTAACATAATATGATATTTTAGTTATTCATGCAGATTAGGATTTTTTAATTGATAGCATCCCGTATTGATGAGAAGCGGAGAAGTAAGCTCTCAGACACCTTGTTAAAAGAGGTGCAAAATGGTGCAGTTTTGAGGGAGGAAAATTGGACAGGAGTCATCAAAAATGTTAGTGCCCATATGCCTTAACTCAAAATTCCAACTCTAGAAATGTATTCGACGAAAATATTCACACGTATGTACAGAGGTGAGTGAACAAGGATGTTCAGTGTGCGCCATGCTTATGAAGTAAACACTGGAAATAACATAAATTATTCTTAGAAGAATATTAAAGGAACTTTGGAGGATGTAAATGATTATCTTTATTCCATAGAAAGTAAATGGTTGTACTCACATACAATATATTGCATTTTATAAAATATTATGAATCCATTAAAGGGCAAAGAACACTGTAGCTTTATATATACTGACATGGAAAGCTCTCCAAGGTATACTAGTAAGAGAAAAATCAATGTGTGGGACAATGTTACAATGCTTCCTTTTGTGTTAACTTTTAAAACAAAAGAAAAATCTATAGTATACATAATATATGTTCATAAAGTAATTTTTTCTGAAAGAATAGCATGCTGTCATGTCATTCTTTTCTGAACTGTTTCCATTTTCTAGCCATGAATATTTGTTACTTTTATTATTTAATAAATGCCAGTAATCGAGCAGTGGGATTATGGGTTCCTCTTTATTTCTCTCTGAATTTGGAAAAAATTAACAAATGTTCTTTTAAAATAACATTTAAAAGATGAAAAACTTTATCATAAAAATAAAATGGAATCTGATAGTGATTTGTCAAGATCTGCATAATTTTTTGTTACATGAAAGAGAAAGTTGTGCAGCAAATGTAAGACCCCCTTTATTAATTAAAAACAAAGCACAGACACGCACATACTGAACTATGTTTTTGTGTAGAGATACAAACATAGACGTAGATGTCTACTGTAGACCAAGCTGTTAACAGGGCTGATTTGTGGAGAGGAAAGTGATAGTAAAGGGGGAGGTAGACTTCAACTGCATGCACGTTATCATTTTGTACTGTAGGTTTTACATTTTCCTTATCCCTTACAGTTTTACAGATTCAGAGAGAGTTTATGGCCTCCTCTCTGAGGACTTAAGACTTCATTCAGGTCTAGAAAATGATCAGGACTGATCAGTCAAGCTTCACCAGTGTTCCCCCCATGCTCTCTCTTCTGGATCTCCTGCATATCTGGATCTGGATATATTTTTAAACATCTTAATTGAAATATAACTCACATAACATACATGATCATTCACCTACTATTAAATGTATGTCAGAATGTCTCAAACTACCCTCCCTGTTGTTTTTTTACCGGCTTTATCATCTTTTTAAAACAATCTTTTTGTCTCTGTGGGTCCTCTGGATAAATTGAACAGTACTATTTCTCAAGCCTTTTTTCTTCTTTTTTAAACAGTGTTCATTCTAGATTTTATCTTGTTTATTGAGATTCTAATTTCATTATGGTTTTTCCTTTAGTGTTTTATTATTCTGTTCTCTCTCTCTTTTTAAACATTTTATTTATTTATCTTCAGAGGGGAAGGGAAGGAGACAGGGAGAGAGGGAGAGAAATATCAACGTGTGGTTGCCTCTCGTGCGTCCCTTGCCAGGAACTGGCCTGCAACCCAGGCATGTGCCCTGACTGGGAATCAAACCGCAATCCTTTGATTCACAGGCCGGCGCTCAATCCACTGAGCTACACCAGCCAGGGCTATTCTGTTCTCTTTTATGATGTTCTTCCTTCACTCTTTTGAGAATCTTAAACTTTTTTTTCACTCTATCATCCATTTCCTCAGGAGTGCATCTTCCATTTGTATTTTGAACTTCAATTTGCAGGCTCCTCTTCTAGGAGGTTTCTCATTGCTGTTTTCCATTATTGGGTTCCACCCTTCCATGTTAGGTCATTTTGCAGTGTATCTCCGTGACTGACCAGGATACCCTCGCAACAGACAGAATCTAGTCCCTGGTTTATCCCAGTTCTGATCCTGCCTCAGAAACAGCAGCCAACCCTGAGCTGGTCCCCACTTGCGTTTTTCCAGCCTTGCAAACTTCAGTGGGAACTACAACCTTATAAAAACACTGCCTTCCTCCCTCTTGTCGAGTGGCATTCCAGGTTCCTCTGGAGTGTCCCTCCTCCCACACCTTGCTGCAATAATGAATAATCTGAATACAGTCCTTAGTTAATCAGGATTTAACAACCATCCAGTCTTCTGCAGCACACTCTTGGGCTTTTTTAGGTGTTGGGCTCCCTGAGGCAGAACCCTCCACTTTCTTACTTCTCTTGTATGTCTTAGACCTAATGACTTTGGGACCACAGAGATCATCTTCAGGACTACTGGGAGAATTAATGGTCTTATCTTTTATAGGCCCATTCCTGGTTATTTATCCCTCATTTCGTGCTCCCTCCCTCAACTTATTATTATGGGAAAATCATCTTCCACTCTCACTGAAAGGTAAACTCCGAGAAGGTAGAACTGAAGTCACAGTCTTCTTTACATGCTGCACGTTACACAAGCCTTTGCTCAAAGAATATAGTCATTCATCATATTTTTTGGAGGTGGGCATTACTGTTTGCCTGGAACTGTGTTAGAGCTAAGAATTTAATTATGGGCGAGACCCAGTCTCTGCTCTCAAAGAGCTTGCAGTTTAGCAGTGATTACTGACAACCAGACTGGAAGGTACAGAACACTGTAAGAGCTGATGGGTTTAGTGCAGAATGCCATTGGATGTGGTGGAGGCAATGGAAGACTTGTGGGAGCTTCCAGGATGGAGAACACGTGGAGATTCAGGGAGAGGGGCTTGCTCAGAGAGCATGGAAGCTCATCACCCTTTCCCCACACCTTGCCCTGTGCATCTCATTCGTCTGACTGTTCCTGAGCTATGTCCTGTTATAGTAAACCAGTAATCTAATATTGAGGCAGAAAAATATAATAAAAAGCAGAAAGAAAGAAATGTCACCAGGCAGGTCATCAGTGAATGAAATTAAACAAATGTTAAAATGTATATCAGGACAAAGAAAATCAATTAATCAATAGGAGAGAAAATATCTTAAGAAAACAGAAGAATTAGTGTAAACTAAGAATAAAAAATTCAAAATAAAGTTCTTTCAGATGAGATAGGGCACGTTCAGGGTGGTATGGCCATAGACCAAAATAAAGCTGTTTCCAAAAAAAAAAAAAAAGATTTGTGGATTCAAAGGACATTACTTAGAGGCTGCCCTGAATACCATTTCCCTGAGCATTTGCATATTTGGTCCTTGACCTCTGCCATCTCATTCTGTAATTCCCCTTGCCCTCCTTCCATCCTCACCCTGACCCTCTACTCAAGTGTTTGCTGCTTTTGCACTCATTGAAGTGCATTGCAATGTTTGTCCCTTCTACACCTGCCGATGGGGAGACACATGGAAGGTAACCCTCTTGCCTGGCGGGAACCTGCATTTTGTAGACACTAATATGTCCTCTTGAATAATGAAGTAAAAGGAAATATTTGAAACTGATGCTTTATGCCATTCCTTTAACACAGAAACTGGTCCCCACCATTCTACAAGCCCAAAGCCCCTCTGCAGTTCCAACCAGACCCTGTCCACTTCCTGGTGCTCCCTCCATGCCCCTAGAGTTTGATGCACATCAACCAGAATTTACATGTGCATCAGAACTTGAGAATGGGTGTTAGGGGCTTGGTGGAAAATCTCAGAAATTACAACAGGGGTCACTTTTTAAAGAAATGCTGTGTCACTGTTACCGGAGAAACCCTGGTTCTTCTCGCCAATGCAGTAAGGAATTATAGGTCAGCAAGCCTATTAGCATGCAAGCAAGGTTTATTAGTGAATGGGAGAGCAAAAGCAAGGGTGTGCAGAGCAAGGGTGGTGAAAGCAAGGGCGGCCAGCACCCAGGTGGCCAGAGGCCAGCTGGACAAAAAGGGAACTGGTGGCCAGGGCTTCACCCCACTACCCCTGCCAACCTGTGTGGCAAGAGAGCCTCAGCCAAGAAAATAGACCAAACGCAAATGCAAGTCCTTTGTTCTGAGGACTTAAATAGTTGGCGGGATGGGGATGAGGGAGTTACATTTTGATTGGCAGGTAAAGATGGTGCCAGCTTTCCGTGGGGATGTGACTGCCCAGAAGGTAGGGGTGAGGGTCTGTTAGCCCAAATCCTTATCTTGCTCCAGACTCTGTTTGTTCATTTTCTACAAGACTGGAAGCAGGCAGTTGTTTATGGGCTGCTGCTTTTGGGCACTGTACTTCTCCCTTTCTCCCTCCAGGCCTTGGGATGAATACACGGTCTCAAGGTTTTCCTTTTCCCAGCTAGTGGAGATGATACACACAGACTTTCAAGGGCTCCCCGCCTCCTACACTCTCATAGTTCCACTTGTTGTTCGTGAAGCTTGGCCACCTTGTCCGACCAGCCTCAGGATTACTGGGGCAACGTATGAGCTTTTCCTTTTAGCTTCTTGTATTAAGTTCTTTGTTAGATCGTAATGGCGAGGGCCCTGCCCTTATTTCCCTTCGGCCCGCTTGTTCCACCGTGACATCACCGCATTTTGAATGGCACACAGGACTGGGTGAGGAAAAGCACGTCACTGAGGACTCTGGGTCAGAACTGATGCCAAGGAGTCAGACCCTCAGTGTGAAGTTGTTTTAAGAATTATTTAACCTGTTTATTTCCTTTATATTTACTTTTTTATGAGTGCACAAAAGTAATGAATGACTTACAAATCTAGGGTCAAATAGAAGTCTAAAAGATCTTTCACTAACTATAAATATAAACTCTGTAATAAGAAAGCATGTGTCATGGTTTGTCAGCCTTATTATTTTTTTAATCACAAAAAATACACAAATAACAATGGTTCTTACAATTAAATGTCATATTAGGTTCAATGTGATACATTAGTACATAATATAATACTTTATAGCTTTTTAATATTTATCAATGTTAATGCTCTACTGAACTGCTCATACCTGCCTTTTGATGCACGTGTGTAGGTATTACTCTAGAATAGATAAATGGGAGTGGAACTTCTAGACTGACAGGATTACATGTTTAAAATTGTAACTAACAGATATTGTTCTCCAAAAGGTTGTATCAATTTAAATGGGCACCAGCAATGCACCAGACTATCCATTTTGTCACACAATGGGTATACTTTTATTAATACATTTTTGCTAATCTGATCCTGAAAAACGGTATATCACTGTTTTAGTTTATTTTAATTTTGATTATAGTCTTATGCAGAAGACAATTTTGGCATAGTTATTTGTCATTCTTTTGTATTTGAATGCCTTAAAGGCATTTGTCAAGATTATAAACAAATTTCTTATATTTGCTTTTATTATTTGTATAATTCATATTGTTAAGTTCCATGACCCATCTGGAATTTACTTTTGTCTTAGTGTATGGTAAGGATTTTATTTCTTTTCAAAGAGATAGCTGTTTTAATACCATTTATGGACTTATATATTCTTTCCTCTGTGCTTAATACTCCTATTTATACTTGATCTCAATTATGTTCCTTTGTTAAAATTATCTGTTTCTCCATAGTAATGTACATTGTATTACATATCTTTATGGAATGTTTTAGTATCTGGTAGAGCAAACCCCAACAATTTATTCTTTGTAAAAGTCTATGGACCATTCTTGAAAAATTTTCATTTCAAACAAATATTAGAAACATCTAGTCTACTTCCATGTTAGGGTAAAAAGTTGGAGAAAGGTGACAGTGGACACTTATTTGTGTGATTTCTGAAGGGGAGTACAAGACATGTTAATAGGTTTGAAGTGTTGATCGCATTAATCCTTTACGAAATATAATTTTACTCTGAAACTTTTGGATTGCCTTTCACTGTGTTCTATCGGTAGAACTCATTTTACCTGATTAGTTCAATTTCCAGAATCAAAATATAACTGAGAGAGAGAGAAGAAAAAATTATATGTGATTACTATGATAAAGAAAGAAATAGACTTAATCACCTAATGGAAAAGCCTATAGGATTAACCAATAGGATTACCTAAATTGTAGGTAGTGACAAATATAGGAAAAGAGGTATTATCCAGAGGGAAGGAAGGATCACTTGGAGGAAGTCTTTAGAGAGAAAAGGTGAGCTGAGAGCACTAATTAGCTGTATGTGACATCGGTGAAGTCACTTAATCTCTTCGGGGATGATTCCACGTTAGAGATATTCTTGTACGCAGAGCCAAACACTGAACACTGAGTTTTGCAGTGGAGAAATGAAGGCACTTTCTTGGCAGGACATCAAGCCAGGAGCACCGCGAGCTAGTGCCCAAAATGTGAACTCCCCAATGGTCTGTACTCAAGGGTTGTTGAAGGCAAAGATAGAGGGGCTTAGGGTTTAGGGGTCATGGGAGAAGCTGATGGTTAGTTCTTTTTTCCCCCCTTTTTCACAGAATTTATTTTATACCTATTATACCGAACAGCATTTTAAACACTGACATAGATACTCTGATAAGATAAAACAAAGACAAAAGTGTCTATCTTATGAGCAACCAGATACACCATCACTTACAGTCTTCAAGCATTACTGCACTTTAACTCTCATAGTTTGATAAAACATTCATGAAACAATCTGCAGACAACTAGTTTTAACACGTTAAAGAACACTTTTAAGCAGACATGACTGTCCTGAATTGTTTATTAGGTAAGAATTTTACAAACATTGCTTATATTAGTGGTAACGGTGGAGCTGGAGAGTATTGCTGCACAGCTGCACAGCGCACCCACCAACAGCGTGGTGGACTTGTGGCCCTTTTCAAGGCCACTGCTCTCATGGCCTGTAGGTGTCATTGCTCATCTCTCCCTGTGAGGGTGGACTGGTTTGGTGACCCATTGGAGGTCAGGATTCCTTCTGATAGCCTTATGGAATGGATCAATGGGGATAACCTCAACGAATCTGCACGTGGAATCTTCACCAACCCCGTTAGAACTCAGGACTCATGGAGCCCCACAGTGTGTCCCACTCACTTCTCAGTCACGGACTGAAAGCTGGGGCAAACTTCAGCTGGTTAACACCAGGATGACAGGCTTGCCATAGGTCACACACCCTTAGAAGCTGGGCATTTGCAGCCACCATGGCGCACTTGAACCCCATGTATGACATAACCTTGCTTGACCTTGTATCCCAGCCTACGTGCTTTATCTGGCCAGGTGGAATGGGGGGCCCTGTGCATCATACACAGCTGTCGGACCTGCTAGCAGCACGCACTGAGAAGGAAGCGCATTCCATTGACTGCTTCTAAGTCCACAGCTCCTGGATGTACTTGTACTTGGTAAGTGCCCATCTTTGGCTTACCTGATGGCTGTGGCCAGATGGAGAAGTGACAGTTAGGTCTTGAGCAAGCTTCAGTGGTTCTCCTTGGTCTGATTAGTTCAGGTCCTGATGCCATCTTGTCTGGTGCTTTTGTCACTGTGGTTGGGTTATCAAACTGGGTTGAAGACCCAAGATTCTGCAAACAATTAAAAATTGTGCTTCAGTGATGTTATCTTTAAAGCAAAAAGCAGAAGCTATAATCTTGTGACCTTTGTTATTGCTTAAGCTCTTATTGTTTTAACTTTAACTATATTTTTCTATGATCTCAAGCAAAGTATATTCTGAAACATTCCCCCCCCACCCCCCAGAATTTTATTTATAGCAGGACTCTAAGATATGACTAACATATTTTCTTAATCTTTGACTATAAAATATGTGACAACCAAAGCAATTGAAACATTTAGTTAAAACCTATACCTGTCTATATCTCTAAAGATCTAAAACCTAAACACATTTACTGCTGACTGCCAGCTTCAATAGGATTGAACTGAGTTCAGAGCATCATGCTATGTACATGACGTACAATATAATATACAATTCATATGTACAATATATGAATTATATATATACAATATATTGTACAATATAATAATTCATATTCCCATAATCCAGAAAAGGCTAATTTCTACTCTCTCTATTTTGTTTTGTAAGGTAGAAAAGTATGTTGTGGGGGGAGGAACAAATTTTCCTCTACCCTCAAAGTCCTTTTGACTGGTCTAATAATTAAATAGACATGAGACAGATTAGCAAGAGAAAATAACCACATTTAATGCATACATATGTATACAGGGATCCCACATACACGAGAGAGTGAGGGACCCCACATGCAGGAGAGGTGTAGAGATGGAAAAGGGGGATTGAGTTATACAAGACATTCGGAGCTGGGGATGAGATATTGCACATTGGGGGCTTCAAAGGGTCCTTGCAGGGTGGTAAGAACTGACCTTTAGTAAGTAGTATTCGCTGCCCTGCACATAAGTCAAAAGAAACTATCTGTGTTAATCCTATGGACAAGGCCTCTAATAGAGATTCTTCTAGGTAGTGAAAGGGAGGAGCAGAAATTTCTCTGTTTTTTTTTAACATATCTATTGAGTCCAGACAGAGGGAGAGAAGGGAAGGAGGGAGGGAGGAAGAGAAAAAGGGAAGGAGAGACATGGGGAGAAATATCAATCCGTTGTGTCCACATGCCCCACAGGGGAAGAAACCACAACCTAAGTTATGTGCCCTGATCGAGAATCAAACCTGCAACCTTTCAGTTGATGGGATGACACGCCAGTCAACTGAGCCACACCAGCAGGGCCAGAAGTTTCTCTTGAGCCTGTACCTGAAGTATCAAAGTAACCTGCAAACCACTGAGGCATATCTTGAGGTGGCTCATTCTGAACCTCCACAATATCAAATATTGATTTGTGAACAATAAATTATTATTGACATATTGAATGCCTACTCAGTCACAAGTAATATCCTAGGAAATATACTTTCTTTGTCTTATTTCACTTATACTTTAATTATGATTTTATAATTTGTATAATTGGATCAAATAAAAAGTTTTAAAATAGCATTATATATGTATCTTTTTCCTTTTAGCAACAATGGAGGATTATTGCAGAAAACTAGGAAAACACAGGCAATCATAAAGAAAACATACTTCTTTCACTCCAAGAGTGACTAGTACCATGCTGGAGAATTGTCTATTCAATCTTTTATGCACACACACATTTGTTTTATTTTGTTTTGTTTTAGAAAAGTGAGATCAAAGCCAACATATTCTTTATATTCTGTCTTGATTTCTTAAAAACAGGATTTTCCAATAAACAAATAGCATTCAATTTTGTAAATATAAAGAATTGCAAAATTCTTTATGTTGGCCATGAGGAAAAGTTCTGGCACCGGGGATGTAGGTTTTAGTTACAGGAAAAAGTCCCTGGGGTGATGTTTCAGTCAGGGTCCCTGGGGGAAGCAGATGGCACACTTTAAGGGAGTAATTTGAGGATTGTTTAATACAGGATCTGTTTACGAAGATCCTTCCTCAGGCAGGGATTAGGGAAACAACAAGTAATAATGCAGTATGTGACCCACTGCATTGTCGATGACACCCAGTAGTCTGTGACCACATTGCTCCTGGCACCTATTAGCCTAAGGGCATGAGGAAGGAGGAAGGGGTAGTAATTTAAATCTGGAAACAAAGAAAATTTGGTAAAGACCTCTGCCTGATAGAAGCAGTAGGAGGCACTTGGTGGAGGGGGCAGCCAGCCAAAATAGAACTGCCGTATCATCCTGCAGTCCGGATTCTGGATATATATCTAAAGGTATAAAACTCAGTGCCTCAAAGACATATGTGTGTACCCCTGTTAGCTGCAGCATTATGCATTATGGCCAAGATGTGGAAGCAACCTAAATGTCTGATGATGGATCAGTGGACAATGTGCTACACACACACACACACACACACACACACACAAATGTGCTATATACATATATGCATGTATATGTATACATACATACATACATAATAAAATATTATTCAGCCATAAAAAGAAGGAAATCATTTCATGTGCAACAAAATGGGTGAAATTGGAGGACATTACGCTAAGTAAAACAAGCCAGAGGAAAGGAAATACTGTGTGGCAGCACTCACATGGAGAGTCTTAAAAAATTTTCTTTTAAATCTGATTTCATAGAATCAGACAATGGAATGGTGGTTCCCGGGTCTGGGGGAGAGGGAAATGGGGAGATGTAGATCAAAGGGTACAAACTTTCAGTTGTAAGAAGCTTGGAGGTGCTAATGCACAGCACAGTGACTATAGTTAACAATTCTGTCTGCATACTCGAAAGTTGCTGCGAGTGCATCTTAGCATTCTCAATACACACACACACACACACACACACACACACACAAAGAGCTAAACTTGTGGGGTGATAGATGTGTTGATTATCTTGATCTTAGTCATCATTCCACAATGTTTATGTGTATCAAATCATCATTTTAAACACATATGCATATATTTGTCAATTATTCCTCAATAAAATTGGGAATTTTTTTAATTTAAAAAAAGAATCCAATAAGTAAGAAAAAGAAAACACTAGGCAGAGGGAACAGCATGTGCAAAGTCCCTGAGGTGGAAGGGAGTGTTTAAGGAGCTGAAAGGGCAGTGTATCAAATGGAAAGACAAAGAGGAGACTAGATTGGAAGATTTGGGCAGGAACACACTGTAGGTCCCATCAAAGGTTTCGATTTTTATCCTTAAAACAAAGGTAGGTCATTGGTAGGTATCAGGCATCCAATGACAGATTAGGCCTGTGTATTAAGAGAATCACTCTACTCAGGAGAGTGGATTGGCAGGGAGGCAAAAGTGAAACAGGGTGAGTACAGCAGTAATCCAGGTGAGAGCTCAGACTAAGGTGGTGGGTGGGGATGGTGAGACAAAGAAAGTTTGAGAACTTTTGGGGACCTTAAACTGACAAGACTTGGTATATATCAGATATGGCGGTGTGGGAGTGGGCAGTGTCAGGAATCTACTAGATTACTTGCTTGTAAGACTGGATGAATGGAAAGCTTTTTGGAATTTGGAAATTATAAAATAGTCAATAAAATAAAAAAGAATAAGGAAGAGGAGAAGAAGGAGAAAAGGAAGAAGGAAGAAGAGGAGGAGGAGAAGGAGAAGAAGGAGGAGACAGTTTGGCTGCTTTTTTTTCCTACTTTTTTTTGGTTTCTTTTTTCGGCTATTTTATTTTTAACTTAAAAATAAAATTAAAAAGACTATCTATTTCAGAGATAAAGTAAGTTGTTTTCAAAGCTAAACAATGTGGGCAGCAACCCTTTCTACAATTTAGGATTCGTTAAATGATTATTAGGGGAAGGTGACAGGCATGGGGAGGAAGAACGGAGAGGGAGGCCAGAAGGGTGACATGAAGTAGACACTGAAAAGAGAGGAATTTATGCAGAAATGGCCCAGGCTGCTGCAGATTTGAGAAACTATTCAACTTGTGGAAAATGGAATTGTAAGAAAAATAATTTGTCACAAAAACACAAATGAACAAGCAAAACACAATAATTACTTTTTTAATCATTATTTATTTATTTTGCTTGTTCCTCATTAATAGTACAATTCATTCTTTTTACTCTTTAATTTTTTAAAAAATATGAGCTTTCTGAAGGAGAACCCTTACTGTTCTCGTATTCTGAATATGTTGGGTATATCAATACCTGCTTACATTGAGCCAGTGGTAATCCTGGGATCAGACATGAGGCTTAATTGTCTGCCTTCTGCAGACCCACCCCTGGCTATTTGCCCCGGTTGAGTGCCCCCTTTCCTCATCTTACCCTATAGTGGAGTGTTCTAACCCCACCAGAGTGTAAGCTTCCAGAAGGCAGGACTGGCCCGACCCTGACACAAATGCAGATGGGGTAAGGACAGGTGCCCTGGGGAATAGAAGGGAATGGAATGGCAAGCCTTGAGACAACTTGAGGGCCACTTCCCTGGTAGGTACAGACATGACTTAGTCTTCCTCTGCATTACCTGTTCTCGTGTGTGGATGTTGGGGGTGGGGACAGGGTTTCAGGTAACATTGTCACCTCTCCCTGTCCATCATTCTCACACATTCTGTTGTATCTATCAAGCGATGACCTCGGGGAAGTCGATCTTCAAGCCAAATGGGTGGGTCCCCACACATAGTAGTCACTAACACACATTTCTGGAATAAATGCATGGGTGACAAAACGCTTGTGCAGTGGAAACTTCTTGCCACTCATGCTGCACAAAAATTCTACTTCCCACTATTCATCTCACAAGTGCAATAGGTGTTATTTTTTTTTAAATAAAGCTTCAGTAAAACTCACACTTTTTTCCATATGTGTAAGTAGCATTTCTCTAGTACATGTACCTAGAATTGCAGATTCAAAATTACTAATAGCTACTTGCTCCCCCAAATCCATAAACTTAGTCGAATATAAGAACTGAGGGACATTCAATAAAACACGTGACTGATAATACTTCTCAAAACTGTCAAAGTCAGCTCTGGCCGATGTGGTGGTTCGAGTCCCCGCAGGGCGCATGCCTGGGTTGCAGGTTGGGTCCACTCGCCAGGCACAGGAGAGGCAACCACCTGATGTTTCGCTCCCTCTCTCTCTCGAATTCAATCAGCATGTCCTCCCCTGAGGATTAAAAAAACTGTCAAGGTCACACTGAACTAAAGTGTTCACATAGACCCCCGCACCCAATTTCTCCTATTGTTAACCTCATATTAGTGCGGAGCTTTTGTCACAGCTAATGAACACATATGGATACATTATTATGCATTTTATAAATATTGATTTATTATTATTATTTTACCTAAGTTGTTGTCCATCCTATAGTCTGCACTTTTCTTTCTTTTTTCTTTTCTCCCTTCCCTTCCTTCCTTCCTTGCTTCCATCCATCCATCCATCCATCTCCAGTGCGGGGCTGGGAAGAGGAGCACTAATACATTATTGACTAAGTCACAAACGGTGTTTGGATTTCCTGAGGTTTAGAAGTCCCTGCCCTACCCGGAGCTCACGGTCTATCCGGAGACACATCCATCCCGCAAAATTACAAAACAAAACAAAACTCTGGGATGAGCCCAGTAGCAGAGGCTTGGCTGTTCCAAGTAGCAGGGAGTCCCAAAAGAAAAGGAGCCTATTTCAGACAGGCGCTTGGACTGAGCTAACTCGTGCTCATGGTCGCTAAATCCCTTGTACAAATGCATTCTTTTGTTGTTCGTGGAAATGAAACAGTTTTTCAGGCCCTTCAGGAGCTCCTCCACAAAGGTGGGAAAGGGAACTCAATCAGCAGAAGGTTGTCAGCGCAGAGAAAAAGGGTGGGATAGGTGGGGGACACCCCGCGACCCGCCCCAAGCCTCCCGGGAGCCCGGCAGCCGCAGCTGGGGAGGTGGCGACTGCGCCGGGCCGCACTCCCGCCCTCTTCAGCGAGGACGGACCCGCAGCGGCCCGCGGCCCGCGAGGGGGCGGCGGCTCCCGGGCTTTGTGGCCGCTGCGCGCGCGGTGGGGCCTGGCCGTCCGGGGGCGCGCCGCCACCTCCCGGCGCTCCCCGAGCCCGCGGCCCTCCCGGCGACCCAGCCTGCGAGAGGAGCCGAGGGCGCCCGCGCTCTCCTCGCCGACCCTCCCCAAGTCGCCGCGCCGCCGCTGCTGCAGGTAGGAGGCTCCCCCGCTGGGAGGGCCACGGCGGGGAGGAGGCGTGGGTGCCGGGCACGGGCCGGGCGTGCGGGTACGGCGGGCAGGCATGGCGGGCTTCCGGGCCGAGCCGCAGCGACCCCTGTCCTGCAGGCCGGCGGCCGCCTCTGCGCGCTGCGAAGGGACTCGGTGAGTGGGGCCGACCTGCCGGGTACAAAGCCCCCTGGGCGCGGACCTCGAGGAGGTTTAGTAGCGCGCTTGGGGTAGGGGACCTGGACCCCTGGGCCTGGGGAGCCGCTTGGGAGGAATCCATGTGATCCTCAGTGCCTCGATCTTACCATCATCCCGGCGCCCCCACTATATGCTGGGCACTGTGCTTTTCCATACTTGTTTCCTTGAAGACCCCTTGTGTTTCATCCAGGGTGCAATGGGAGGGGTCCTTCATTCGGGGGCCAAGGTCCCAGCATCACAACTGTGCCCGGGGCCGGCCTGACCTTGGGAAAGCTCCCTGACTCCAAGCCTTAGCTCTGCTTTTGTAAAGGGGGTGCGGTGGGGTGGGCGTTCGTGGTGTAATACCCGCCCCCAGGTGTTATTGTGGGAGAGAACGTATGCAAATAATGTGAGTAAATGATAATAACTAAATTTGAGCACTTTCTATGTTCCAGGCCCTTGGTACTAAACAGTTGGAATGAGTTATCTAATTAAATCATCACACTGGCGCTATGATGTAGCTACTGTAAATTACATGAATAATCTTCATTTAGGAGTAGGACTGAAGAATGTAGTTTCCCTATTCTGGTTCAGGAGGTGAGCTAACAGTTAAGATTTCATATGTTCCTGCAGTATCAGGAGAGTGGTTATGGGAGGTAGGGATATATATTTGTCACACATTGAAAACCAGAGGCAGGATAATATCAGGGTCAGGAGTGTGCGTTTCAGCATGTCTGAGAAGTCTGTTGTGTCTGTCACCAAGGACATTGTTGAATGGAAATTAAAAAAGATAGTTCCTGAGTTAGGACTGAGGGCTGCTGTGGAGAGTTTGGGGCCAGAAAGAGACAAGGGGTTGGCTGGGGGGTGGGCAGAGGGAAAAATTCCGAAGCTCTGGAAGAGAATGTGCAGGAAGGGACCAGGGTCCACCACCTCAGCCACATTCTGGACCAGGATTCCATCCAGTCCTTAGTGAGCAGGCATCCTGCCTTGGGGGAGGGAGGTTGGGAGGAATGCTGGGGTGAAAACACAGGTTTTCTCTGTTCTCTCCCAGGCAACCCCAAAAGTATCCAGATAGGTTGAAAGCAAGTGATTGGGCCTCCTAAAATGTCATTGTCCCTTCTCGTGTGATTTCTGCAATTCTTTTAAAGTATTTGAGGAGATTGGGAGGCTCATCAATCCTAAAGTTTGATAGGACACGTTTAAAAATAATAACAGAGACCAAACAGATATAATGAATGAGTGTGTTTTGAACACCATCCACCTGGTTAGAGATGAGTCGGCCTGAGATTTGGGGTTTTGCTTGGAATGGGGAAAACCTGAAGAAGGAAAAGAAAGGCGGGAAGGCCCTAGTTCTGCGCTGGGAAGTACAAGGAGAAGCTGAGGACTTCGGAAAACTGTCTGCAGAATGTTGCCTCAGCAGCCTGCTCAGCTCTCAGCTCCCAAGGAGGCAGCCTTTCCTCTCCGGACTTGTGACACGTTTCTTACTTGAGTATTGTGAGAGGTTGGAGCTGGACTCAGGCTCAGTTTTCTCCTGAGTGAGCGGGAAAGGCTTCTTGGAGAAGGGCAGTTTTATTTATTTATTTGTAATCCTTTCCTGAGGATATGTTTATTGATTTTTAGAGAAAGAGGAAGGGCAGGGGAGAGAGAGAGAGGGAGGGAGAAACATAATGTAAGAGAAACATCAATCAGTTGCCTCTCACAAGTGACCAGGGATCAACCTTGCAACCTAGGCGATGTGTCCTGACCAGGAATCAAACCTACAGCCTTATGGTGTACAGGACAATGATCCAACCAACTGAGCCCCCGAGCAGGGCAGAAGGGTGATTTTAAAACCAGGTTTGAAAAAGGGGTATTTGGATACATGATGGTGGTAAAGTTGGGAGGCAGCATGCATAGTGGAAAGAGCTGTTGCTTTGGACAAACAGTCAGGGGTTCAAATCTAGCTCTGCCACTTCTCAGCCATGTAATTTTTTTGTGAGGCTAAAACAATTTTTTTCAATTGTTTGGTAGGCAGTTCAATAAACACTACTACCCTTTTCTCTGTCCATGGTGACATTCATTCCACAAATGTCTGCCGAGCCCCAACTGTGTGCTGAGTCACGTGCTTCACACCAGGGTCACAAAGATGAGTCAGGAATTATGTATTACCTTAGGAATTTTCCAGTCCAGTGAGAGCAGTGGACACAAGAGCAAATCACAAAAAATGTGGGAAATGCTGCTGTACAGTCATGTACAGCTGGCATCGAGCTCATGGAGCAGTCACTAAGGCATTCTGGGTGGAAAACTCGGGGCTGGTCTCCCACCAACAAGATGAGTATAAGACCTTATGAGAGAGGTTTTGATCGCTATGCTACTTCCTCGCTTCTGTCATTTTTCACCTGTGTCTTGTCTCTGCTTTGATATCCTCTCTCTTAAAAAATATCTAGTTGCACCGTCTGACACAATTGGAGCTTGCTGTAGCAACAGAGTCTAACCCATTCTGGCGCTCTCTTCTTCATGAGACAAGCCGTTACATAGACAGTGTTAAAAAATATATATATATATGTATATATATAGTTGCAGTGTGGGCATAGTTTGTAAGCTGCCTCAAAGTTACTTTAGAAGGAAGCTGTTATAAATATAATAAATATAACAGTTTGAGCATTAGTTGAGGAAGGGTTCACAAAAATTACATGGGCGTTGGGTCCTCGAGGGATGAATATGAGCCCTTGGTGGGCCTTGGAGGAAAGGATTCTAGCCAGAGGAAGCCCATATTCGGAGGCAGGAAAACACAGCAGGTTCAAAGGCATGAAGGTGAGTTGCGTCTGGCTGGGTTGAAAAATACATGAGGAGTATGGGGTGGGGCAGAGTGCAGAGCATGCTGTGCTCGGGGCCAGACCTGGGGAGGTCTGGAGGGTCATGTGGGGAGGTCGGACTTTATCACTTAGGCAGTGGGGGAGATGCCAGAGGTTTACAGCCTGGATGGTGGCATGATCGCTGTGTTTTAGGAAGATCTCTTTTGTAGCTGCGTGGAAGAAGGGCTGGAAGTTTGGGAGATCAGACATGGGTGGTGAGGATGGGGGAGGGGAGATAGATATTGAGCCCAAAACACAGTAGATCTTGATGATGGGTTACATGTGAGTAAAGAGCACGTTGTGGTTTCTGCTTTGAGAAGCCAAGTTGATGTGGCTAAAATAAGAAGTCAGGATGTTTGGAGGTAAGGTAATAATTTTCTTTTAGCTATGAAGAATTGGAGCTTTCTGCCATGCCCATATTAATGGCTAGTTAGAGACAGGTGGGTTGACAACTGCAAATGGGTGCGGTGCTGAAGACAGAGGAGGGGCCTGGCACCCTCACTTTCTTTGAACCAACACTGAGGATCTACTGAGTGCAACAGATACTAGTAGGATGTAGTTCAGGCCTCAGGAGCTCACCCTCAGAGGATGTGAAGAGGTTGAAGTAAGAGTAACTCTGAGTGCTGCAGGAAGAGGTCGGCCCTTGGGGCCCTTGGGGCCCTTGGCCCAGAGATGTGAGGGCTGCTGGACGGTTGCTGCTGAAGTGGTGGGAGTAGCAGAGAGCTCTAGTCCTCAGGGAAGAGGCGCAGGCTGGAGTGGGAACACCTACACAGGGGACTTTCTGTGCTACAAAAGTACTTTCCAGGGAGGATACTTCAATCAAGGTGCCGTGGGAATTTCAGAGAAGCCGGGGTGGGGGTGGGGAGGTGATTCCCAGGATGGAGCTGTGGGGGAGGGGAAGGAAGGGCTCAGAACTTCTAAGAACCCTCATGGGCTTGTAGAGGGAACTGTGGGGGTAGAAGGACGGGAGGTGGGAGCTCTTGACTTAAACACAGGCTGGTTCTGCTCGCAGTCACACTCAGACACAGATGGTAAAAATAAACACTTCCAAGTTACAGGACCGCCTGGAGTGGGTGGTGAAGGGGAAGAAGAGGCAGCACGTTAGAGGAAGCAAGTTCCGTACTAGGGTTGCAGACTGGAGAGCCCTCTGAAGGAAAGAAAGAAGACAAGAGGGCCCAGGTGAGTGACCATCCTGGGTAGCCAGGGCTGAACAGTTGAGGGCAGGTGCGGGCAGGTGTGTGCACAGGAAAAGTCGTGTCTGATTACTCTTACCTCTGCATAAAATGACATCGTGAAGGCAGCCAAGTGGTAGAGGAGCTGTTAAAATTTGGCATACACTGTAATAGTATTTACAAGAAGAGGCCAGGAACTTTTTGTTAGGATAAATCCTTCATGAAAGAAGACATTTAAGTCTATGGCCATACCACCCTGAACACGCCCGATCTCGTCTGATCTAGGAAGCTAAGCAGGGTCGGGCCTGGTTAGTACTCGGATGGGAGGAGACACTTAAGATAGCAGAACATATACATATAATTGGTAAAAACAAATGCAAATGACAGTCAGGTTTGTTTTAACATATATCCCAGAAATTTTTATTGAGTGCCTACTGTGTACTAGGCACTCTTCAAGGAGCTGGGGTGATGGTAGTGAACAGGAGATCTGATCACTTGCTTTAGAGATTTCACCTGGAAGTGCTTAACCTACACAGTTAAACCTGGGTATGGACCTTAAATTGTCTGAAGTGCTGAGGTCACTTTATTCGGTTGCTGTGTTCTTTTTCATTGGCTGGTAGCTCCACTAACCTCAGAAATAATCAGAAAATGCCATCCATGCATATTTGGCATCGAAGTGGAAATTAGGGAGCAGAAAAACCAGGGCTGCGGCGGTGCAAGCATGCAGTGCCAGCAGTAGCTGGGACTTTAGAGAACATTCCCTCTAACCTTACAGTTTAGAGATGAGAAATTGGCAGGGAGGCAAGAGGACTCGTTTGCTGTCACAAAACGAATGTCAGAGCCAAGAGTGGTGCCCTTGAGTTTTCAAATGGGACAGTGGGCGAAGGCGAAGGCTAGAGGGTACCTAGCAAGAGGCTGTCTTGACAGTGAGAAGCTTCCAAAGAGGAGATGTGGAGGCCAGGGTTAAATTAAGTGATGAAGTTTCACTGTTAGGCCCTCCTCTGTTATGAGGGCCCCGGGGAGCCCCTTGTTTTGCTCTGAGCCTCAGTGTCCTCCTCTGTAAAGTGAGAGGATTGGACTGAAGTCCCTTTTTAGTTTTAGCATGTTAGGATCTGTGTTGCTCCCAGAAAAGGTCGTTGGGGGGTGCTGAGGGAGGAGACCCAGTCACCAGTCCAGGACAGGAAGTGTCTTTCATCCCTTTAGAGCAAATTGATCACCTTCAACCTGTCGCCAGGCTTCCCTTCAGGGAATGGGTCCCACATTTCCTGCCACTCACCCACTATTTTTGTATGCTTCCCCTTTTCAGTCTTTTCCCAAGTCGTGGCCCCACTCTGTGCTAGTGCTAATTCTAATGGCAATCTATTCTAACAGGAAGTAAGGTCCTTATTCTAGATCCTCCCAATCCTGGGTTAGTGGCCCAGGGCATATCTCTGTCACCAGCCCATCCACAGTCTGCTGTGTTGTGTTTGTCCTCATTGGACTAGGAGCTCCTCGGTCTTAAGGAATACTCCTCTCTCTGGTGCCTGCACATGGGGTGCTCAGCTCATCCTCATGTATCCTCTTTGCCTTTGCTTTCTCTTGATCCCTCACCTTAGTGTGGACACACATGTTCCACTCATTTCTTGCTCTGAAACAGTCTCTGGTGTGCACTTCCTCCTTTCCATTAACATCATCACCATTCAGAGTCCAGGCCCTTTGTTATCAATTATTTACCTTAATGATGTCCTTCAACTCTCTCTGTTCATATCATATACACTCTTAAAGATCTAGCTCAAATGTCCTCTTGTCATCAAGAATGCAAATAACCTCTTCCCTCCTCTGAACACCCAACACGCTTTGTCCTCTGTTATGATGTCTCGTTCAGCGTGCCTGTCACTTCAGTTACTAGTTTACGCACGCCAGTGCTCCTTCCAGACTGTAGGGTTCGGCCTGTCTTTGTATCTCCCCAATACTCTGGAAACATCCTGAGCCTCTGGCAGGGGTTTATTACATATTTGTTGAGTCGTGTGCTTATGAAATAAAAGAGCCAGTAAGTATTTGCATCTACAGATGGTTCCTGACTTGAAAGGTTCAGTTTAGGATTTTTTTTTGACTTTACGATGGTGAAAAAGCAACTTTCCCTAAGTAGAAACCGTATTTGCGATTTTGAATTTTGCTTTTTTCCTGGGCTAGTGATCGGCGCTGAGTTCGTTACTCTCTTGTGGCGCTGGGCAGCGGCAGCGGGCAGCAGCTCCTGTCAGCCACGCAATCGCGATGGCAAACACCGATAGTCTACAGTGCATTGTGTTGCCAGCTTTTTTGGGGATATTGCATTTTGCATTTTCACATCCCATCCCGTCTACAGAAATGCCCATCTGTGTCTCCTGCTTCTGTAGAGCAGAGGAAGGCAATTATTTTTGAGATGAAACTCAAGACAATTGCCCAACTGTAGGCAGTTTAATATGGATGGGAGGGGTGGAAAGAACTACGTTTTTTGAAGCTCTGGTCTATGCTTGTTCTCTGCTCCCCACTACAGGACATTGGTGCAGAGGGAATAAGGCAGAGTGGGGGTATTCATTTCATTTTGCAGATAAAGAGTTGCAGGTTAATTGGCTTGCCCAGAGTAACGCAGCTAGGTGAGTGCTGACGTCGGGATTTGAGCCCAGGTTTTCTGCATCCAGTTCTTTGGTTTATTTCACTTCAGCTTAAAAGCAGTAGCTCACCAAAGTCCTGACATCTCTCCGAGGTCTCAACACCACGGATCTTTAGTCCTGGTTTCCCTTCTCAGTGTTGACCTCAAAGAACTCCCTTTTGCAGGAAGGGAAGTAGAAGTAAAATCTGGCCAAGTTTCTCTAGTCTTTGTTCAAATTTTGGGACTTAGTTTGACCCTTCATGGACTTAAAATATCATTGGACCGTGTATGAGTCAGCTTGGGCTGCATAACAAAATTCCATGACTAGTTGGCTTCAACAACAAAAATGCATTTCTCACAGTTTTGGAGGCTGGGAACTCCATGATCAAGGTGCTTGCAAGGCGGGTTTTATTCTGAGGCTTCTTCTCTTGGTCTGTAGGTGACTGCCATCTCTCTGCATGTTCACATGCTCTCTTTCTGAGCCCTGGGGAGGGTTAGGGGGAGATCAAGCTCCCTGGGGTTCCTTTTTATAAGGTCACTAATCTCCAACCAGCCTTATGACCTCATTTAACCTTAATTACTTTCTTAGAGGTCCAATCTCCAAAGACAGCTGCTATAGATGGGAATTAGAGCTTCAACATAGGAATTTTGGGGGGAGTTACAAACTTTTTTTTGTATTAGGTGGATGTTAAATGAACTTATTACAATCTTCTGGTGGTTTAGTCAATGCTAGCGTTTAGGCACTGTGCTTATTCTCCCCTTTTCGGTGCTTCTGTCAGGCTGCAATTGTGCTTTTTTATTTAGTCCTGTCTACGGGTCTTTTCTAGCCCAAGGAGGGGCTTCACTGCATTTGGGTTTTGCTATTTTATTTGACCATTTTTACTTTAACGCAGTTTTTAGTGTACTGACTGCTTTATCGTGCGTGATCCTCGTTTTGTGCCTCGCAGGCAGTTTTACGCCTGTATCAGAATGTATTCATTCATTGAATGCTTGCTGGAGGCCCACGGGATGAGGGTCACTGGGCTGCTTGCTGGGGTACAAGTATGCAGGGAGCGGGTGGCACTCTGTCTAGCAGAACTGCAGACAAAAAGGATGATCTGTACTGAGCGGGGTTGGGGGGCAGGTAGGGACAGACTCCCTCATAAAAGCTGATGCAGCAGGGAAGGCTTCTTATGTTGTCATCTATAACCCATCATGGACAATACTGAATCGTTTTAAACTAGAATGTGCTTTCTAGCCTCAAATTGAGCTTTTCCTGGGGATTCCTTTGGGACATGCTTGTTTTCTTAAGACTGTCAGCCAAGTGCTCAAACACAATGCGAGTGGTCATGGGCGTGGGGGTGGGGAGGACCACTTTAAAGCTCCAGATTATCTTTACAGTTACTTCTCAAACATACATTCTTATCAGATCAACAGTGAAAATCATTTCAGAGCGCTGATTGGAGTGAGGGAGGTACACCTGGGTGGGGGTGGGGAGTGGGGGACTAAGAGCCCTGGGTTTAAGACTTAGATGGAGGAGGGGATGGGAAGAGAGGAGAGAGGAAGAGCCACAAACTGGAGTGAGACAGACACAGGCACAGCTCTCCCCTAAGTTGCTCTATCCTGGGACCTTTCCCTGATGACAATTAGATTGCTCTGTAATTTGACATGTAATTTGAGCAAAGGCACTAGAGGCTGCCACTAACTCTGAAAAGAGTGAGCAAAGCAGAGCGGAGCGGAGGGCAGCAGGGCATTGGAGTAAGACCTGGGTTGGAATCCTGGTCCTACTTAATGTTTGTGCGACCACCGGCAAGTCACTGAGCCTCACTTTTCTGATCTGGGAAGTAGGACTAACAATTGGTTAGTGGAGATGAACAGCCTACTTTTGAGGTTTCTGGGAATCCACAGGGGCCTTTGGGGTACATTGGCTCACACCAGAATCCCTTTATAGCCCTGCAGAGTGCAAACACGTGGCCCAGGGAGGCCTGCTGTTCTACAAAATTAAGCAACGTAAATTGGTAACTCTGGATTTACTTAGCTAGTGATTAAATAACAGTTTAGTTAATAGGCTATTAATGGCCCCCAGGTGTTGGTAAATCTGAGCATTTGCTTGAGAACAGTTGTATAATTTCTTCTAGTACTTTAATAAAGATTTTTTTTAAACAAAATATTGTAGTGTAACAAATGATGCTCTCAGGAGCTATTTGGGAAAGGATTAAATGCTATTAAACACTTAGTGTAGTGCCTGACCCACCATGTAAGGCTCAATAAAAGTTATCTGCTGTTGCCCTAGCCAGCGGGGCTCAGTTGGTTGCCTCGAAGTCGGTTTGGTTCCAGGTCAGGTCACATGCCTGGTTGCTGGCTCAATCCATGGTTGGGGCGTGTTTAGCAGGCAGCCGATCTGTGTTTCTTTTTCTCCCTCCCTCCCCCTCTCTCTTGAATAAGAATAAAATAAACCTTAAAAAAGGTTATCTGCTGTTATTTTTGCAGTTATTAGAGACTCAGCTGGCCACAGGGCAAGATCATTTGTGAATTTGGACTCCCCATGAGCCCACCACCACCTGGTGGCAGCTAGTGGTACTGCACACATTGTGAGGAAGAAATATTAAATTGCTTGGAACTAATTACGTGCAATTTGAATTCCACCAAGTATATAGCAAGGACTTTGTTCAATCAGAGTGTGGCTTATTTTCCTGAGAGCTGGAGTTCATATGTCATTAAGCAGAAAAGTGACATTTTTCACCTCCACAGTTGGCACAGATTTTTAAAAATGTTAACAGCAAGGGTAAGTGAAGTGGGGAAATAGACATGCTGGTATGCTATTAGTAGCAATGTAAATTGGTACCCATTTCTGGAAGACAGATGGTGATGTAACAAAAGTCTTCAGTGTTTGCATCTTTTGTGTCAACCCTTCCTCCTCTAGGAATTTATCTTCAAGAAATGATCAAAACTAGAAAAAAATTATATATATAAAATATAAATATATAGCATAAACACGTTATATATTTATGAGATATATAAAATTGCATTATCTATAGTAGAAGAAAACAGGGAACAATATCTTTTTTATTTGTGAATCAGATTCTCAAACCTTATAGCAGTGATTTTTAAAAAGAGTGGGGGCACCCTGGCTGGTGTGGCTCAGTGGACTGACCTCCAGCCTGTGAATCCAAGGATCACTGGTTCAATCCCAGCTGGGGCACATGCCTGGGTTGCAGACCGGGTCCCAATTTGGGAGCGTTCAAGAGGCAACCAGTCTATGTTTCTCTCACACAAATGTTTCTCTCCCTCTCTTTCTCTTTTCCTTCCCCTCTGTCTAAAAATAAATAAATTAAAAAATTGTTTTTAAAGAATGGGGACATAAGGAAAGGTAGGCATATTGACATGTCCTGGGGCAGAGGAGTTGAGATGGGAGGTCAGCTCAGACTCTGCTCTGGGAACTGTGTAGCTTAAGACCATTCAGTATACCTATTGATTTCATAATAAAAGCTATAGAAAGTGACTTTAGTCATAAACGTCTTGGTGGATAGAGATGATACAGAAGAGATGCAGTGTAGGGGATATGTGTTAATAAATTGCAGTTTGGGGAATACTGATACACGGGAAACAGGTGTATTGATGAAGGCAAAGCTTAATTTTGAATCTTCAGGGAAGAAGGGGTATGGATTAGGTCATTGTAGGAACAGTAGAGCAATATGATTGAAGGCCTGGGAATTTAGGGGTACAGAGACACGGCCCCAAAGATAGATTTCCTTTCCTTTCATTTTGCTCTGGGCCAGAGGGCCAAACTCCTGTTGACATGTATCTAAATCTTGTGATTTCTGATACTGGATGTGCCCAGGATGATTGTGAGACAGGGTATCTGGTATGTGGAGATGCTGATCACGGATTTACTTCATTGAACCTTAGCTTTTGGGGGGAGGTGGTGCATAGGGGGAGACCCTGGTCAGCTCCTGTTGCCCACAGGTAAAGCCTACACTGCTTGACCTCAGCCTCAAGGTCTCTGACCTGGCCAAGTCCCCTGCAGCCTCACATCTGCAGCTATTCAGGAATTCACGTCTACAGTAACCCCTCCCCAGGCACAGTATGTGAATAGCTCTCTATCATATCATACTTGTGAAAGTGTGATCTTTAAATTAGTGTACTGTAAATTTAAAGGCCACAGCCATTTTTCTTCCCTGACCTTTTGTCATGGAACTTTTCAAACATGCAGGAAGGTCAAGAGAATAATTTACTGCATCTTTGTGCTCTCATCACCCTTGCTGGTGTTCAGGTGTCCCATTTTCGGCCCACGGGACTCCTTTCAAGTTAGTTCCTAATTCTTTTGATATGGGTTTTCCAGTTCTAAATGGACTGTGCTGTCATTATCTTGATGCTTTTCTGTTACTCTGAGAAATCGGGGGCTTGGTGAACAGAAGGGCTGGGGCATGTTGGCCTTTTCCATGAACGGGAACATGCAGCATCTGCTTTATTGCCGCATTCACTGCTGCTTGGTGACATTTTCTTGCCATAATATGTTTGAGAGATTACTTTTATAGGGAGCTTCCTGTAGTTGAAAGATGTGAGAAAAGTGTGAGGTCAAAAAAAACACAGAATTTCAGCAGAATAAGACATTTACTGAGCACCTATTGTGTGGAAGATGCTGACTCTGCGCTGAGGAGGAGGAGGGCATGATGACCCAAGGGAGCCCCGGTTGTGTGGAGTCACCCAAGGTGAGAGCCCCAGTGAAGAGACACTAACAATACCAGACTCTTCAAACTCATGGAAGCAGAGAAGAGAAGAATGCTTACCAGGGACAGGGGGTGGGAGGAGATGTTGGACCAAGGGAACAAAGTTGCAGTTACATAGGATAGGTAAGTTTAGAGAGCTGATATACAGGCATGATGACAATAGTTTTGGGAAAAGCCAGAAGTTGCAGGGCACCATATCTGGGCTGTAGGGGGGCTGAGTCACCTGGGTGATTTGATGTTTTGATAAAAAACTCTGCATGAGATGTGATGCATGAATGGCGCCTTGTTGTGATGAAGCTGCCAATCACCAGTTGCCCATAGCTGTGGCCTTCTGAATTATCCAAATAGTTTCTGTGGAGGAATGTTCAAGCTTCACACAAATTTGATGCAGATTCATTGCTCTACTCACTCAGTCATTTTGAATGTGACAGCCACACAGTACACAAGCTCACTCAACAGTGTCTATTGCCCCCACTGACTAGTACAGTGAAGTCATCATTGTTCATGTGTGCTCATTCCAGTCCACTCTCCTTGGCTGCCGGATTACATCGATGTCATGCAAACTGATCTCATTATATTAACAATGGCTGGACTTTTTCCAGACAGACCTCATATTTATCACCCCCCCACACATACACGCTATATATATAACATATGTGATGCATAAAAAATAAAATATTATTCATCCACAAAAAAAGAAGGAAATCCTGCCATGTGTGGCAACATGGATGGACCTCGAAGGCATTATGCTAAGTGAAATGTCAGATAAGTACCATATGATCTCACTTGTATGTGGAATCTTAGAAAAAAACAAACCAAAAACCTCATAGGTACAGAGAATGGGCTGGTGGTTGCCAGAGGCAGGAGGTGGAGGGTGGGCAAAATGGGTGAAGACGGTCAAAGGTACAAACTTCCAGTTAGAAAATAGAGAAGTCCTAGGCATGTAACATACAGCATGGTGACTATAATTAATAAATACTATATAGGTTATTTGAAAGTTGCTAAGATTGTAGATCTCAAAAGTTCTCATTATAAGAAAAAATTGCTGTTGTGTGGTTTGATGGATGTTAACTAGACTTATTGTGGTGATTCACTATATATATGTATAGTGAATTTTGTGTGTGTGTGTGTGTGTGTGTGTATAGTGAATATATATGTGTACACACACACACACACACACACACATAGGGGTGGCCAAAAAGTTCATATGAGTTTTTCCATAAAATGAAAGACACATTGTTCATTTCCACCAATAACTATTGATTTGGATATTTTGAGTATGTCAGCTATCTCCTGCTATTGGCTTCTAGTGGGTAGAGGCCAGGGGTGCTGCTAAACATCTTCCAGTGTACAAGACAGCCCTACTGCAAAGAGTTATTTGGCCAAAATATCAATAGTACCAAGAAACATCTTAAACCACTTTTTAAAAATCTTTTTTAAATTTTATTTTAATTGCTGTTCTTGTACGGTTTTCTGTCATTTACTCCCAACCCAGTGCACTGCTCCAGCCCTCCCCACCTCCCTCCCATTTCCACCCCCCTAGTTTTTGTCCATGTGTCCTTTATACTTGTTCCTGTAAACCCTTCCCCTTTTCCCCTGAAATTCCCTCCCCCTCCCCTCTGGTCACTGTCAGCCTGTTCTCAATTTCAGTGTCTTTGATTATATTTTGCTTGTTTGTTTGTTTTGTTGTTAAACCACTTTTGACATGTTTGATCAGTCACAGCATCTTCTCCATACACTGCACAAATCAAATCTTTTCTTTGCATTTCAGTTGCATTTTTACCTTTCTTGAAATAATAAAGCATAATATGTCAAAAATATTGCGTATATTCTTCCATCTTCAATATTGAAATAGCTACACAAAAATTCACCGATTTTGATGTTTCTATAAAATGCATGCTGATGTGACAGCTGTCACAATACAATCTAACAAAATTGTTCCAAATGACGTTAAAGACAACTAAGCACTATAAGAACCATCATACGGAAAAAACCGCATGAACTTTTTGGCCAACCCAATATTGAATCATTATGTTGTACACCTGAAACTGATATAATGTTATACATCAGTTATACCTTAATAAAAATTCGTTAATGGATAAATGTAGAATGTGCTACCTCCATCAAATGGCGTGTCATTGGGTAATAAAGAGGAATGAAGTATTGATACAGGGTACAGGGTAGATAGACCACGACAGATACATTGTGCTGGGTGAAAGAAGCCAGTCATGGAAGACGTCGTACTGGGTTATTCCATTTCTATGAAATGCCCAGGAAGAAAGCAAGCAAGAAAAGCAAGGTGTTGTACTCAATCTCTAAGTGCCCAGGCCCTTTCACCTCTGAAACTACATAACTTATTTACACAGGATTGCACATTTTTAAAAGTGTCTTTTAGACCTTAAAGGGTCACGGACTCCAAACCCTCATTTTAAAGATGAAGAAACTGAGGCTCCCGCAGGAGCATGGGCATGGCCACGGTCACAGACACAGTGATAAAATATCAGATGTTTTGGGGTGATTCTGAAGTCTTGATAGCATCTACATTATCTGTTATATTTGGTTACACTGGCTTCTCTGTCTTCAGCTGTGACAAAGCTTTGAGAAATCTATGTAGTTGAAAAGCTGCATAACATTCTGATTTCAGGGAATAATCAATCAGTCTCCTAACATGAAACAAATAAACAAATTAGAGCTCTACACTGAAGTTCCATGGAAGATGTTTAACTTTTCTTTTTTTGCTGTTATTCTCAGAATGGCCAAGACTTACAACAAAGGACCTATTTGAACATTTCCTTTGAAGTAAAACCCCATTGCTAGTAAACTTCTGAATGTTTTCCTAAGACTCTCATAAGTCAACATTCACAGAAAAGAAAGTGCTGCTGTATTTCAGACAAGAGAATCAAGTCAGGAATTACTTTTAAGTGATTTGCTGACATTTTTATCGCTGGAGTTCCTAATTATTGTTTCAAATTTCCTTTTACAGGATCGCTAACGGCCGGGAGAAATAGAGTGGAAAATGCAAAACAACGAAATTATAAAACCTGCCAAATACTTCTCAGAATTGGAAAAGAGCATCCTGCTTGCTTTAGTGGAAAAGTACAAGTATGTGCTGGAATGTAAGAAAAGCGATGCGCGAACTATTGCGCTCAAGCAGCGGACGTGGCAGGCGCTCGCCCATGAGTACAACTCTCAGCCAAGCGTGTCGCTGCGGGATTTCAAACAGCTGAAGAAGTGCTGGGAGAACATCAAGGCTCGGACCAAAAAAATTATGGCCCATGAAAGGAGAGAGAAGGTGAAGCGCAGTGTCAGCCCCCTGCTGAGCACGCACGTCCTGGGGAAGGAGAAGATCGCCAGCATGCTGCCTGAGCAGCTCTACTTCCTGCAGAGCCCTCCGGAGGAGGAGGCCGAGTACCGCCCTGACGCCGCTGCTCCAGGTATCTGCTCCTGAGCCCGGCTTGTCTGTTCTCACTGGTACCTGTTCCTCGTTTGAATTTTAAAACCCTTAATTCTAAGGGGCTTTGTTAAAAACAAACTTTCATATCCAACTTGACTTTCCCAATTCAAAATCAAAATCTCCGGATTGCATAGGACATGCAAGTCACATAGTACATAAAAAACAAAAGCACTTGTTAATATCCTTGTGCTGTCTCTCTTGGGGAGAGCTCTCTTAGCTCCATTATCACTGAAGAATAAGGAAAAGTAAGGGTTTACGTTAATATAGTTGTCATTAATGAGGTACCTTAGTTGCTTATCTTGAGCTATCTCAAATATGTTAAAGTGGATTTGTTTGAAGATTTATTTCATTCACTCAAGCCTTTTTTTTAATGTTTTTCAAGGACCTACCATGTGCAAAGCACTATAGGACCTATAATGTGCATTCAAAGGCCACATTAAAAAAGTGAACTATTTCAGACTTAAGAAAAGTTGCAAGACTAACAGAGCAAATAGCTATTTAGCATTCACCCAGATTAAAAACTAGCATTTCCCCCCTTTATAATATTGTGAAGTACAGTTTTGCTTTGTGGCACCTCAGGGAAGTTCTGGAAAAAAATCATTTTAGTTTTAATACACTTTCACTGAAAAGAGAAAAATGTTATATAGGATTCTTACAGATGGAAAAGATTGTCATATAATCAAGGAAGTAATGCTAGTATGTCATAGCTTTAAAAGGCTGGATTTAAGGGGCTCTTGAAATGTCTCCAAGCCTGAGGAGGGTAGGAAAATGCATTTAGATGAATTGCCAATAATTCCTGCCTCTTTTATGAAAAGAATGGCAAGTTTATATAAAGATTCATTGTAGTTTGCAGGAGACACAATAATTCCTGGGAAGGCCAGAAGTGTGCTCGGAAGGTTCTCTAAGGACCCAGCAAGCATTTGCCTAGGAAAATCTGATTTTTGGTTTGCAGGATGAGAAATTCACTTATTAGTGTCCCCAGAGGAGATTGAGCCCTGAGGGACTGGCTAATTAAAAGTCACAGGTGCCACCTGTGTAGAATGAAAAAGCTAAATAGCCTAGTAAACTGAATAACATTTTGGCTAGCACATTTTTCCCCCCTGTAGGCAGATTATCCTGGGAATCTAAATTACAATAAAAAGTTTGCTTGCTGATCATTCGACCAAGGCTAAGTCCAGGGAGCCCACTGGGCAGTCATAGCAGTTAAGGTCATGGCCATCATGCATCATTTTCCAGGGTAGGAGCCCTGTGTCTGAATTTTGATGGTTGAGTCCCAAGTCACAGTACCTCCCAGCAAACAGTGTTTATATGGACACCGCCAACACTCTGTCTTGCCCTTTCTCGTTGCTGCTTCTGTGGGGATGAGGCCCATTGCTAATAGACAGTGTCCTTGTTTTGGAGATATCTGTAGCTTCAGCCAGTTGCTCTCTATGGTACTGGCTTTGGAGCCGTTCAGTCCCTGCGAGGCAGTGAAGGGACTGGCGCTGGGGCAGGGAGTGAGGGCTGAATCAGCAGGGCTGCCTTTCAAGTTGCTACGTTCCCTGAGACACATTGCCGAGGAAGATGCTGTTGTGGGCTGCTGTTAGTTCACTTTGCAAACCTTTCATCTGTATGGTTGTGTATTGATTTCATAGGGTTACTCTTTTTTTAAAAGATTTTATTTATTTATCTTTAGAAGGAGGGGAGGAGAGGGAGAAAGAAGGAGAGAACCATCAACGTGCAAGAGATACATTGATAGGTTGCCTCTCGCACACCCTGATCACAGGGTTATTCTAAGAGGGCAGTCTTATTTCTCCATTTCCACATTCTAGGGTGGGATCTGGAAAGTTCATCACATAAGTGTTTTTCTCTTTCCTTTTGCAGGAAATGATATAATTAATTCATGTATTCATAAGCAATTTATAAATTTCCAGTAAGAAGGGAATAAATATGGATTCACAGCATCCTTCCTGTCGTGACATTTGCTAGACACTAACTTGTAAAAGGAACTGATATGAAATTGATGCTTGTACATATGACACATGAAACTTTTCTTTTTGCTGGTGATTATTGACCTATAGCCAGATGCTACCTGTTCCTGTCTACAGGTCAACTCCGGAGGGCAGTGGAGAACAGGGTGCTTTGTTAGTTGCGGAGTGTGTCCAAAGTAATCTATTAAGACTAGTAGATAAGGTACTAGAACTCCTATACATTAAGACAGCTTTGGGGTTACCCCACTTATTTTGTATTTAACTTACTTTTAGGAAATGAAAATAAAGCTGGAATTGTCCATCATTCCTTCTGGGTCGTGGTGAGGAAAAGGTTGAAAGCCTGCAATAGACTTGTGGCTCTCATTACATCAGGTGTATTTTGACACATGGAATCTGTGTGTGTGTGTGTGTGTGTGTGTGTGTGTGTGTGTGTGTTTTACTTTCATTAGTATCTCTAACACTGCTGACAGTGGCCACATGCCACATCAGGCTAGTAAGCCCTTGAAATGTGGGTAGGCCAACTAAATATACACACTGAATCTTGAACTTAGTATCAAAAGAAATGTAAAATCTCTTACTAATAATTTTTATATTGATTACATGTAGAAGTGATAATGTTTTAGACATATGGGATTTAAAAATATTTTACTACAATTAGTGTCACCTCCTTCACTTCTCTAATGCGGCATGTGAAAATTAAAATGGCACCCATAGTTCGTATTCCACTTCTGTGGGACAGCACCATTTTAACCCGTCACAGGGCACGTGTCAGAGTTAGGTGCTCAGAGAACTGCTGGGATTCGTTAACTGGCGTTCCACTAGAGGCCTCCCTCCAACAAGTTTTCTGTGTGAGGTGATTCCAATTTTGTCATCTTGATCTCTTGGGCCCTGGGTGTTATTAGCTTTGTCAATGACTTCCTTGAAATGTACATCTGCATTTGAACACAGTAGTTTTAAAATGAAAGTTTAACCCTTAGGAATGTATTTTCCAAAAAAAAAAAAAACCCACAATATTTATCCCTTAAATATATTAAAACACTATATTCTGCAGATTTATGACATGTGATGGTTTGGTTTTGACACTTATCTTCCATTTGAAGACAAGTGAGGTTATCCTTGTGCGGGGGGCAGTTTCACAGAACAAATTAAGGGGAACCACAAAATTTGCTAGAAAGGGTCAGGACAGTAGGATGGCTAAATGTCAACTATGTTTAAGTAAACTAAGCTTTCAGGAAGTATTTAAACATCCTAAGAGAACTTATATTTAATTCCCTATGTTGTTATTTACTATAAAGCTATATTTGAATCATGTAAACATGGCTACTCAAAGCTAGAGTTAAGTAACACAAACATTCCTTTATAAACTCCACTGCTGCCACTCTTTACTCCAACCCTACCTTTTGGGGTGAGAACTCGAGTACAGGGGACCAGCTCCACTGCCAGTGATGGCATACTGCCATCACTGGCCTTTGAAAAGCCCCCTCTCTGCGTTGCTTGTATATTTATTCCCTCTTTATCCCCACTCAGCACTTCCATTTTCTTCTCTGTCCCGTAGTCATTCCAACGTGGTTGTGTTTTCTCTCCCATGTTCTCAAAAGCATGCATCACTCTTTTGCGTGCAGATATTTTTAATTTGCATAGATTAAAAATCATGCTATAGCTACCATTTTCTTGCCTTTTTTTCACTTAGAGTGATGTTTTTAGGATCCATTCCCACTGCAGCGTGCAATTGTTTTCTCTTAGTGGGTGCGCAGCATTCCGCAGAGAGCATCCCCCACCTCTCGTTTACTCCTTCTCCCAGTCAGTCCCATTTCTTCCGTTCTGTTGAGAAGAGCTGGGGTTTGGGTGGAATAGTTTCCTTCCCCTTCTGTTACTGCCACAGTAGGTTTTTCCTGCTGATTCTAAATTTGCTCGAATTGCCTCAATGAAAGAACACTCCCCTGACTGTGTTCTCCCGTCCCAGGAAAGCCCTTAGGCCCTCATATCCATTTTGCACAAGATTGCATTGTTTTCCGCTGTGGGTGGCTTAGTTCTTCCTGGGAGAGAGATGATGTGGTGTGTGCTTGCAGCAGGCTGCCATTCCCAGGCCAGTCTTTCTCCAGTTAAGAGAAGATTCTCCCCATCCGAACACTAGCTTCCATTCATTGGAGCTAATATTTGTGTGCAAGTTAATTAACTAGTCTGTCCGGCTTCTCTAGGTGTAAGCCCCAGCTTCTGCCAGAGATCCTCAAGCGGCCTGGCTTTTTTCCTCCTTCTTTAAGATATGCATGTTAGCATACATTTAAACTAAAAAGAATAGTTTTAAAGTACAGTCATTTCTGTGCTCCTGGACATGAACATACTGTCTTTATGTTCATAGCTCTAGAGAGAAATTTGCAGATCAAAATTCATAATATGCATCTATATTCTTAATAATAGATGGTCTTGTAGTGGATACAACCTGGAGGGTGCATTTTAAGATACAGAGGTGATCAGCTGAGCAGGTGAAGCAGCGAGAGGCTAGGTGTTGTAATAGTTGAGCTTGGATTTTGAAATGATGAAGGCTTGGATTGGAATCCTGGTCCTTTCACCTAGCCAAATGACTTTGGATGCTATGCTTGGTTTTCTATAATAATACATCCTTCAGAGGTTCATTGTAAGGTTACATGAGGTAATGCCTGTAAAATAGTAGCTGCTGTCGTCGTCGTCGTCGTCGTCGTCATCATCATCATCATCAGGTCCCTAAAGCCTAGAACTGCTGAGATAAAAATGAGCATTTAGATATTGGGAGAGAGGAGCAATTGTCAGGGCATGAACTCAGGCATATCCTCTGGAATGGAATCAAAGCAAAAAGAGGCTAAAGGTACCAAAAAATACCTAACGTGTTGTCCAGTCTTCAGAAAAGGCACTTTCAGATCTCAGAGTAGAAAGGAAACAGATGAGGTAATCCACTTTACAATTGATGCTCACATCTGAGGGACCCTATCCTTAGTGTTAAGTGCTTCCCATTCCTTGGTCCTGAGCCTGAGCCGTTCAGAACACACTGCTCTTTCTCCCTGGCTGTGCTGTGTTGGAGGGATGTGGCCCGCTGCAGCCAGTTCAGCCCCTGTGCATTTCCTACATGCCCAGCAGGGTACCAGGAGCTCTGCTGGCTTCCTTATGGGGAGGAATGCGAGCTAGTCTCTGCCTTCAAAGTATTCAGGGACCTGAAGGGGAAGTAGTTAAACCTCCAGCTTTAATAAGTGCTCTGCCAGACAGAGGCTCGTAGGCTCAGGAGGTTGCGGCAGCATGAAGGAAGGACATCTAGTAGAGGCCAGAGCCCTTGGAGTTGGGAAGGATTCCTAGGGGCACATTTCATTATCTCTGGATGGCACAGAAATACTCTTTTTTTCACCTTCTCTTTGAAAAGTAAGATATTTACCTTTAACATCAGTTAGGGACTAGTTATGCTTGTTATCTAATCCCTTGGAGTGAAATCATCTAAACAGTAGCCACTTTCCTTTGGTTAACAGAGGATTAGGAGTTAGGTTCCCCCCACTAGCCATTAACATTCCCGGCATCCCATCTTCTGGAATAATGGAGTGGACACAATATTGTAGCCAACTCTTGTGAATAAATTGATGGCATTTTTCTCCAAGGAGACGATTCTCATTATTGAAGGTGTAAAGCTTCCCAAGAAAGCCTTGGAGTCACAGCTAGAAGACTCCATGGGTTAGAGGAGTTAGTGGTTTCCTTACTGAAACTCCCTAATTGATATTAATCTCATTGTCCTATAAAAATAATGGTGTAAATGTGGCACCACCGAAAATGGCATCATTTTGTATCCATATGCTCTTTTCCATTTTTGTTCAAGGCTTCAGCCAGTAAATATTTACGAGGAATCCACTGTGTACCAGGCAAAGTCAGTGGTCCCAAGGATAAAAGAAATGAGTACGGCATGGTCCCAAATTAATACTAGTACAGGGTGCAAAAGTAGGTTTACAGGTATGAGTACACAAAGCACAGAATTTATTCTTGTATTATTTTTTAGTTATTGTATTATTTTCCACACGAACAACTGTAAACCTGCATTTCCCCCACCCTGTACGTGTTAAGTACAATAATAGGCGAGTCAGTACGGAGAAAGGGGAGAGCTGAGGTTCCACAGAGCAAGTGGCATGGATCCTGAATGAAGTAGGAGCTCGGGGAGGGGTGAACGGGAGACTGGAGTAGGGCTGTGTGTTTGGGTGAGCTGGGGGAACAGGTAGTTAAGCCCAACTTCAGGCTGACGGAGCAGTGAGTCAGAATTATGGAAAAAAAGTGTGGCCTTTAAGAACGTGACTAGTTTGTGGTAAGATTGAAGGGTGCACAGGGTATTTTGAAGAGTAAGGCAAGAAAGCTAAAGGAGGGTAAGAACCAGATTATGAGGGTTACTTAGGGTGGGTTGAAAACAATCAAAGAGAAGCACCTCAGGGGAATATGAAGAGGTAAGGGGTTGGTGGAACAACAGCCTGAGTCCCGAAAGGAATTGAAAAGATGCAGTCAGAGAGGAAGCTGCGGAAAATTTAGGGGAGGGCAATGGTTCAGAAACCAATAGAGGGACAAAAAATTCAAAAAGTATCAGTAAGTGCTAGGGACAGGTAACATAACAGGGACATTCACAAGCGTCTTTGGATCTGAATACCTAACAGCCAGAGGTAGGAGGCTGAAGAGAAATGGCATGCTGGGTAAGTTAAGCCAGGGAGGATAGACTCACTTCTCAAGGAGGAACATTTATGAGATAATTATCCAGGGCGAGGGAAGTGACCAGGAAATAGAGCAATGGCCCCCTGGGGGTGTGGACCGTGTGCTCACTGCTGGGCGAGACTCTGGGAAAGGGAGATCCGACCGAGGGAGAACCGAATCTGCAACCTCCCCCCTCTTGGCCTCGCACTGTGGTCTTCCGCCTTTCGGAGCTGGGCACACTTCACTTCAGAACTTACATCAGTGTAGCAAGGTCATCGATTCTTGGTACGCAGAGTTGCTGACCACTGTTCCTGCAGTCTTGCGTTTTTAGAAATGACACGATGAAACACTTTATCATTATGTCTTAAGGGAAACTTGCTTTGGATTTATGGGTTTTTAAAAAGTCAGGTGTGGCAAGGGCCCCTGTCAACATGCAGGCCAAAGCAGACGCTATTTCAGATACATCCTGTAGTGGGGGACCCTGTCATTGAAGTAGGATGATTTACTCTCTGCCTGTAAAATCTTTGAACATATGTTTTCTGCTACTGTTTTTCAGAATCATTTGCTGTTTCAAATAGAGAACTGTGCGATGATGAGAAAGAGTTCATACATTTTCCAGTGTGTGAGGGGACCTCTCAACCTGAACCCTCGTGTTCAGCTGTCAGAATAACAGCCAATAAAAACTACAGGAGCAAAACCTCTCAGGAAGGTGCTTTAAAAAAGATGCATGAGGAAGAACACCATCAACAAATGTCCATCTTACAACTGCAGCTGATACAAATGAATGAGGTGCATGTGGCCAAAATCCAGCAGATAGAGCGAGAGTGTGAGATGGCAGAGGAGGAACACAGGATAAAAATGGAAGTTCTCAATAAAAAGAAGATGTATTGGGAAAGAAAACTACAAACTTTTACCAAGGAGTGGCCTGTTTCTTCATTTAACCGGCCCTTTCCCAATTCACCCTAAGACTGTGGGGGTGGCTCCCTTGTGATTAATCTGTGTTGGCAAAGAATGTCTGGAACACGGACTTGCGGTCAGTAACCTGTAACCGAGCTACAAGTAGGACACTTAGCCTGGTAGTAGTCACTTATTTAAGAAAACATTCAGGTAAACAGTTGCACCTTCTTACATGGCAAAGAAGCTGTTATAATCTTCTGAAAATGATCACTATGAGTGCTATAATTCTGAATGTCATGTCTCCTAATTAGAATTCACACAAGAACCATGTGTGAGTGTCGTTGTTGTTTTTTTTTTTTTTTTAATCAAATGCAAGTGTGACTATAAAGGAGTGTGGCTGATTTTTTTTTTTTTTAACAGACAGCAGAACTTTTCCACCCAAAGGAACGCCCTCCCATCGAACGTGGCCGCTCCGGGAGGCCCCCCCACATTCTCCGGTGGTGATGCTGTCGCGCAGCAGAGGTCTTTAGGAACCTCCGTGAGAGCTGCGGCGCCTTGTTCATTTATTCGGTGGCATCCTCTGAGTGTGGACTTTCTGATTTGAAACAGCCCAACATTTGGAAGGATATTTTTTGATGTGGCTCCTAAACTTCCTTTTAAGGTCTTTCTCCAAAGAGGAGTTCAAATAATGTCACCCACAAAGGTAGCTCTGTTGGAACTGAGAATGTAGCTACTTTGAGGGAGAAATGTTCATTTAGATTTCTACACTGTCATGTTTGTTTTATTAAAAGAAAAGACTTGCAATTTTATAGTCACACTGTGTATGTTCTTTAAAGGTGCTGCCTCCCCACTGTGCTCCCGTTTGGGCCTTCCCTCTGTAGTTTCCGCCCTACTTGGTACTCCTGACTTAATGGCTGCCCTTGATTTTGACCTTTAGCCACCTAGGGATCCTTCCCTCGCCGTGCTTCTGGTGCTAGCTAATAGTAATGCTGTGTCGTTTACGTTACGCAGTTAGCATTGGGCTTTTTAAAGAATCCATTACCAATACATTTGGAAATATGGATTGATAAATGGATGTTTTGGTCGAGCTGTGAGATAGTTTCTCCTGTAGCCTAGTGTTAAAAACAGCCCTGGAAGTTGGGCCTAGCAGTATCTGGCAGAAGCGAAGGGACACTTAAGTGCCAAGGCTGGTCAGCAATTTCTGAGAATGAAATTTCAAGGCCATGTGCTGGGGAAGGAGAAATAGGAATGGCAGAGGCGATATAGGGAGTGTAGGACTAGGAGTCAGGGCTTGAATTCTGAGTTTGGTTCTGCCTCAAGTGCTCTCTGACCTTAGGTACCTTTTAATTCTTGGCTGTGTTCTTTCCTCTCCACAGAACAATGGAGTTGGTCAAGATAACGTTCAGAATTTGCTACAACTCCTTGACTATAGTGTGGTCTGCATAGTCTTGAAGGAATGCCGCTTACATCATCATTGTCCAAGGGTGCGGGTCCATAGCTCACAGCATTGGCCAGGCTTCTCTCCTTCATCATTTTAGAATTTGGGTCTTAGGGACCGTACGCTCAGTAAGATACACATACATGCATTATTTAAGCACTGTGTAAAACAAATGGGCATCGATGTATTGTGTACACCATCATATTTTAAGTCTCTTAGAGGAACTGGTTATTTATAGGAACGCTGTGAAGACTAGGCTTCTTTCAAAGTAAAGATCCTTCTTTAAGGATTTGTGTTCTTACCTTAGTTTTTACCAAATGGACCTTTTAGTGAAGAAGCATCTGGATAAAGTCCCAAACTTCAGTGGCTTACAGGAGACAACCTTGACTTTTCATGCCGTCCTGCCCACTTGGGGACACGGGTGTGAACTGAGAAAAATTTGCCATTGCTTCATCTATTGCTCTATCTGGAGATCCTGTTAAGATGCAGATTCTGGAGATGGACCTGAGGTTTTACATTTCTTACAAGCTCCCAGGTTATGCCAGTTCTGCTGGTCTGGTCACCACACTTTGGGGCAACAAGGTTTGAGAGGGCCCTCAGATGTTTTCTCAAAAACAAAATTAAAGTTAGGTACATTTTTGTGCTGGGTGTTTTTTGCTCAGAATTGATCACTTAAGCATGCAAACAACAATGTAAAACGCAAAAAGTGTTCACCCATGTAATGGAACTATAAAAGCATCAGACTAATTCTTAACAAATCAAGGATAATTAAGCCAGTGGCCTAAAACACCTTGTTCTACTGTTAGTGGCATTTATGAGTTTCTAACAGTAATTTCCCACCTTGGCTATGCAGTAGAAACAGTATTTAATAAGTAATCCCACTGGGTCCTGCTCCCAGGAGGTTCTGATTCATTTCACCTGGGTTGGGGCCTGGTCCGCTATAGTTTTGGGCAGCTTTTCAGGGGATTATGATACCTAATTGGGATTGATGACCACTGGGGTAGATTTCCCAAATATTTCTCATTTGATCTTTAATCGTGGGAGGTCATGCAGAAGTGAGGAAATAATGCTCAGAGAAGAATCACCTGACTAGGGAATGGCAAAGTAAGGTCTAGGCTCTGTCCCAGGTCTCTTCACACGAAAAAGAATAGTTTCACCTGCCTGCCCGTGCCCCATTCCTCAGAGCACGTCATGGATTTATTACATCCTGAGAGCCAGATCAGTGTCTCCATTCAAGAACAGGTCTATCTCAATTCATTTCACTTTTAAGCAGTTACTTACCTATGCAATAATTATTTCTTGGTAGGTGCTCTCGAGAATTGACATAAGTAGTGACCCAGTTCACCATCCTCTGTCCTGCCAAATCATGAACACAGCCCAGTAGGAGAGGGAAGACTTGGACACAGCTGTCATGTGCTTGATTAGTGCATGCCTTCAAGTGCATTGGTAGCTCAGAGCAGAGAGCTAAGCAACTTGAAGGAAGGCTTCCCAGAGGAGGTGACATTTAAGCTAAGTCTTGAGAGCTGGCCCATTTTGGGCAGGTGGAGATTTATAAAGGAGAGAAAACTTCACTAGATGCAAAGTCCCATTGAAGATTCAAGATGATGAGATAATTGGGAGGCAGTGAGAACATGGGGACTTTCCATATTGGGCAGTAACCTGATCAAAACTGTGCTCCAGGAGGAAGATTAGAAGACAGAACTGAGTTTAGAGAAGACTGGGGTCTGGGAGACGAGGAAGGAGGGTTTGGCCCTGGTTAGGATGAGATGATAGGAGGGCTGAGAGGAGGCTGCAGTAAAAACCAGGGAGACCAATGTGAAGGGCATTGCAGAAACACAATCAGGCAGGCTTGGCAGTTGATTGTTTTTGTTGGAGAGAAGTGGTCAAGTTTAGACACCTGAAAGAATGCTGCTGCCTCTTGACATAAAGGAAGAAAGGATGCATTTGTGGCTCTGACCCGTCTTGAGGGAGATCTACACACAGAGTTGCGCAGTTGCCTCCCAGTCAGCCTCAAACACACGGGCACCTCCTCTCATCTGCTCTTCAGCTGTCACCTCTTTGCTCTGACTTCTGCCTCTTCAGCTGCCTGTGCTGCCTCTTTCACCTGTTCATCTGACTTCAGCCCCTCCCTGCTGGGTCCTTGTCACCCACTCATTTGGTACTGCCTCTGCCATCATCACCTCCATCACAGCTGGTGGTGTGTCAGTCACCATCTCTCATAATGACTTCATACTAGAAAGAGCCGAAAAGGTTACTTCTTCATCTTGCACTTCAGCTCTTTTCTAGACAGCTGGCATCCATAAATTTCATTTTTGAACATGTCCCATGTTGTCTAAAGGAGGATGGGCTGAGAGGGGTTGTTAAGCCCCATGGATGCCCATGATGGCCCCTTGACAAAAATCAGACATGGGATCCTACCCTGTGAAGCATCAAAAATGTAGGAAATGTTTTGGGAATTTTTCAGGCATGCAGAATCTTAAAATGCATTTTTTTTTTTTTTAAAGAAGAAAGAACAGGAAGACAGGCAGCCTGGCGGATGTGTGCATTCGAGTTGTCAACAGCCTCCACAGCCTCAGATCAATCACATCAACACTCAGGCTGGACCAGGAGAAAGGCGTGGTTCTGCCTCCTGGGAATGTCAGAAGGACCTGATAATTATATTTGGCAAAGCCATGAAGAATGGCTCAGTAATGTCATTGCTAAGAATTACCCTTTAATAGCATTTCTGGATGTCTGAGCTTTTCAAACGGAATGACACTCCATTTCTGCTGTGACTGTCCTTTCTGTCGGGCTGCTTCCCAGGTGGTCCTCCTGCTCTTTCTTGCCCTCGCTTTGACATCAGTTTGTTTTTTCTTCCATCTTCCTCCTTCCCAAGACTTTCTCCGCCCCCTCTGTCTGTACCTACAATGATCCCTCTCTTCCCTGTTTTAGAAATGTAGTTGTGTGAGAATGTGTGCGAGCGAAATACTTGCCAAGGGACAGCAGATTCAACATCTGGTGCCAGCGAGGAGAGGTGTAGCCTTAGGTTGGCAGAACTATCGAGAACTTGCTTCCCTGCTGCATCTGCTGCTTCTGTGCTGCTGGGATTCAGCAGTCATGGGAAAGGTCGCCAGTGATCTGTGACTATGACACATTCTTTTCCTAATGGTGCCATCAATTATGCCCTTCAACAAAACTTACTAATCTCTGCCTCAGTTTCTCCATCTGTGAAAGTGGTGTAATACTTATCTACCTCCCTTGAATGTTGTGAAGATTAGTCTGTTAGCAAAGCACTTTTGAAATAAAGAGTGATGGAAAGCATTTTAACATTATCGTTGTCATTGTCGTATGGATGCTCTCCTGTGGAGATGCTGCCCTGCAGGGCAGTACCCAGGTATACCATGGTTTGGGAACACCCACTGCAGAAAAAAATCCATGTAGCTACAAGGGTGTAAATATTTGTCAAAAATTTCAACATGGCCTTTCCTTAAATAGCCCTTTGGTGCATTGAACATGAGATTCAACGCACAGGAGGGTGATTTACATAAGATATTTAAAGAATACATCTATCGAACATGTATTACCCACTGTAATTGTTGGACTTACAAGCTAGGTATTAACCTAACAGCGCCGTTTATCATCAGTAGATGGGAAACTCCCATTTCTACATTATTCAGATCCCCAGATTGTGTGTGAAGATTCTCTCACTGTTGCCTCTGATTGGAAGGGGTTTCTTGGGGGAAAAATTTCAAGTTTCATTGTTACATCTGCTTATATCTCCTTGGCAAAGGCGAGTCTTATGGTTGAGCCCAAAGTCAAGGGGAGAAAGAAGGTGATGGGAGAAAGTAAATATTTTTGCATAGTGACTGAATCTACCACAGTATCACAAGTGGAAAGGGAACTAGTGGGATCCAAAGGGTTGAGACTATATTATATTATAAATCAAGAGACAGGGAATTTGGGGGGAGGGTATTCCTTATATTCTACTGAGACATACACTGTTCTTTACTTTTTTTCCTCTTTTTGTGGGGGAGGGGTGCTTTAAAATAGTGATAATAATAGAAAATACCATATTTTGCCATGTATAATGCCCACCCACGTTTTTGGTCCAAACTTTCAGGAAAAAAACTTTTGTTTTAATTTTTTAATTCAATTTTTTTAGTTATATTTAGAAATGATCATATTTTGATGATCATATTGTGGGGTATTATTTTGCATACGGATATTGTTATTGCTTTCTAGAGTTATACTTTTAACACATAAGCATAAATAATTAAAAAATTTTCATAGATACAGAATTAGTACTGCCCATATATAATATACATCCTTATTTTTCCCTAAAAAATTTGGGCAAAAAAAATGTATATTATACATGGCAAAATATGGTATACCATAGAGATGTTGGATTAAATGAGTAATGTGTATTTATTTCTATGTATTTATAACAGACCTTGACATATAAACACTAAGTTTTGGCCATTATTTTTTTCTCTCAAGGTCTTATGGCTTCTAAATGGGGCCAGAAAGATTTGAATCCAGTTTGCCCAGCTCCAGATTTAAAATTCAGGCTTTTAAGAATCAGACTATACAGCCTTTCCATTCAGAGCCCTAGTTCAAATCTTTCCTTTGCAAAGAACATGATCTCTGAATATTAGACTATCATCTGTAAAATACCTACTCCCCAAGATTGCTATGAAGACTATAAGAGAATACAAATATGGAAGAGCCATATAAACTATAAAATCAAGTCCCTCCCACCCTGTAAAATTCCTAAATCTCTCTTCTGATATTCTGTGTTACAAGAGAGAATCCAAGACTTTCTTGTCCCATCACAAACCTTCCTCTTTGTCTCTCCTTCCAGTCTCCCCGACTCTGTGACACTCCCAAACACATCCACCAGTTTCTTGGTTTCAGAGCCAGGCTCTATGAAATTCTGTTGATCTCTCTACCTGAAGTGCTCTCAGTCTCCCTCTAGCCACTTTGTCATCACCTACACTGCTGAACTGTCACCCATTCTTCAAGGTCATGTGACACGAGACACATGTCTGGACTCTGGGCTCTGGTCCCAGCTTTGCCAGTAACTCACCATGTGATTGAGGACAACTTACTAGGTCTCTGGATATAAACTGAACTTCCTAGTTTGTAACATAAGAGTGCTGGAGGAGAGAATCTTTAAATTCCCTTCCCCTGTTCTAATAGTCTAATTCTGAAGCTAAACTAATCTTTTCCGTTTACCTCATGTAACCCGTTTTCAATTTCACATTCTCCTTAAAAGATAATCTGTACGCAAATGAATTCAAATGCTTCATCCAACTACAGGAGCCCCAAGGTTGAAAGCACCATTTGTGACAGCTATCAATATGAGCATAATGATTGTACTTAAACTGTTTATAAAATAATCTAAATATAGTCAATACAAGAATTTCTAAATGATGAATACACAAGGGTGATTGCTTTCCAAGGTATAATTTCTCCAACAAAATGTAATTGGCTGCTGTTGACTTGAGCTGTTTCAAATCGCCTGATTCTGTAGAATATAGAATACTTCTACTTATAAACTGCCCTGTTCTAAGGCGATAATGTGCCCAGAATATGTAGATTTTTGTACATGCTTTTAAGATTCTTATCAGTTGATTTCTGTAGATGTTATTTGTTATACACATCCAGGGCTGTCTGAAAACCTACTTCAAATATAAGAAAGGAAGGAAATTAGCATTTATTTAACATTAGGAGTAGGTAATGTTAGCCATATATTAAAGATAATGAAATGAAGCTTGGAGAGGCTAAATGACTTATTCAACATCATACACCAAAAGTTCTGGATATATTCAATGTCACTGAACTGTACACTTAAAAATGAGTAAAACGGTAACTTTTATGTTACTTCACCACAATAAAAAACAAAAAGAAATCACATGCCTAGCTTAACTAGATTTAGATCCCAAGTCAGTATGCTTTGGTTAGCCTGTTAATGGCATAGATTATATTTTAATTGCCTGGTTATATTTATCAAGATCTGTTAGGACTATGGAGCCAGAAACAAAGAGAAGCAGAGAGAAGAGTTAAGTGAGGTTAAAGGTGTCAGCAATGGCAAAGGTGCTACCCCAATTCTGTCTGAGAGCAGGCAGAGAATCAGTGACCAAGGCAAAAAAAAAAAAAAAGAGAGATCACCAATAAGTCTTGCTGTTTAGATTCATGGTTCTCAAATATTAATGTGCAAAGGAATCATCTGGGTATCTTGTTACAAATGCAGACTCTGATTCAGTAGGTCTGGGGTGGGGCCAAAGTGTGCATTTTCAAGCTCCCAGGCGCGTGCTCATGGTGTTGCTGGCCCATCATGGGCATCGAGTAGCAAGGCTTTTAGATCACAGTAACCTCCACAGCAACTAAGTGTGGTTTTCAGATCCCTTGCCCCAGATAATATGGAGTGCTTTTACAAAATAAATTCTAGGCCCCAGCCCAGACCTACTGAATCAGAATCTCTGAGGGCAGGACTGGAATCTACACTTTTACCCAAACTTCCCAGTTGCTTGTTAGGTATAATAAAGTTTGAGAGCTGCTGCTAATAGAACATCACCATGGCCTGATAACAAAAATTGCTCCACTTGCATCCCTGTTTCCAGCCTATAAAGCCTTTCACATCCTGTTTCTCCTGAACCTGCACAGCAGGCTAATGAAGGGGATACCATTAGCACCACACTGCAGACCAGGAAGCTTACTTCCCAGTGGCTAAGTGCAGGACGCAAAGATTTTCTGACTTCCAGGAAAGTTCTTTTTATTATTGCATGGCTTTCTCTCCCACTTCACCATATTTTCACTTCTACTTCTACGCAAATTAGAAGTTCTCTTATGTTAAAGAGCTTTGCAGAGCAATATTCTTCCTATGATGCTTTTAAAGGTTTCAATCGAATTTAGCACATTAAGGAGCACAGCTTATGCTTATAAGCATAAAGTGATCCAAGGTCATGGGAAAAGAAAAATGTTTGAAGTAATGAAGAAACAGACTGCATCAAGTTCTTTTTAAATCTTTTTTTTTTTTTTTACCTGGATGTACCAATTGTTAACAGTTTGCTTTTCTTTCTCTGTCTTTCAACCACTTGAAAGAAAGTTGCAGACATGACACTTCACCTCTAAATTCTTCAGCACACATGTACTGAAAATAAGAACATTCTCCTGCATTACTCTACCCCAAAAATTAATATTAACAATAATATCATGTGTATGTAGTTTACATTCAAATTACTTCAGTTGCCTTAATACCTTTATTTCTGTTTATTTACTTAGATCCAATCCAGGTTTATTGCATTTGGTTGTTTTGTCTCTTTAGTCTAATTTAATCTAGAACAAGTCTCTCTTTTTATTGTTTTTCATGACATTCAATTTCTTTTAATCCAGGTCTGGTCAATGTGTCCTACATTCTAGATTTATTTGATTACTTCCTCATGGTTAGATTCCAGTTAAACCCCTTTGGAAAGACTATCATGTAAATGTCACCTACTTCTCATTACATCATTTCAGGAGCCACATGATCAAAAGCTGCTCTACCATGGGGGAGGCTAACTTGATCACCTGGTGAAGGCGATATCTGCTAGATCTCTCCATTGTAAAGTTAACTTCTTTCACTCATAGTTAATAAGTTGTTTGCAGAGTGACACTTTAAGTCTTTGTGAACATCCTTGTCCCCAACAACCTTTCATATAATGTTTTTAGCATCCATTAATGATCACTCATTACTCAGTTATTTCATGGGGATTGCAAATGTGGTTAGATCAATCTTTGCCATCTGTCAGGATTCATACGGAAAAAAAGGTATGCCATATTTGAGAAAATCCGAGTTCAGGTCACCTCAAGTCACCCTGGCTACTCAGAAAGCAAAGTGTCCACTTGGCCCCAACTTTCTTAGAAGACCATCCCCTTTAGAATTCCATTGCTGGAAGTGAGTAGTAGGAAGAGTAGGTTTTTTTCTCCAATGGGGATAAATGCCTACCTGAAAGAAAGGGCTCCTAACTTTCTTCTCCTGCTCCAGGTTGCTTCTAGTGTCCATCTCTGGTTCTATCCATCTCTCCTGAGCTCTGCTGGGGAAAATCACATGCTTTCTCTCCCCTCACCGTCAAGGACCACTTCATCCCTGACTGGTGTGACTCGGTTGAGTGTTGTCCTGCAAGGCGAAAGGTTGCAGGTTCGACTCCAGGTCAGGGCATAGGCCTGGGTTGCAGGCCAGGTTTCCAGTTGGGGCATGAGACAGGCAACCAATCGGTGTTTCCCTCCCTCTCTTTCTCCTTTCCTTCCACTGTATCTAAAATAAATATTTTTTAAAAAAAGGACCACTTTAAATTTTTTCTATGCTTCTCAAATGTAATCCAAAATTTCTGTTAAGTAGGGACTTGGGGCAGTAATCTGGTTGAATGTGGTATCTGATATATACATTGCATACTATAAATCAGTTTGCAAAAAGTGATTTTTTTATGCATAAGATCAAGAAGGCAATTTCCCACATCAAAGATGAAGATGAAGATTGGGGTGGAAAGGCCAGGAGGGAGCTGATGGAGATCATAAGTGGCATCAAAGCTGCCTTAAGCTACCTTTTGATGCAGCCACATCACCTCTCACCCCACCCCACACTACCCTCACTCCACCCTACCTCCCTTTCTCTAGAACACAGAAAAGCCAGGATCCGGGAATTTCATTACTATCTTACTATCATATCCACAAAACCACCTGCCTCAGCCTTCATTCTCTCTACTTCCCTCTGGCTCCAAAGAAGAAAGTGTCTTCTCTCAAAAATCAATCACTTCATCTGTGCTTTGAATTTCACCCCTTTCTGTCTTCTCAAGAATCTTCTACTACTGATTAGTATCTTTTTGCCCTGTATTGTGTATTCAACCCCTCCCCTATAACCCTACTGGATCTTTATCATCAGCTTTTAAATATCTTACAGTCTCATCTAAAAAAGTCCCCCCTCCTGTCCTGGCTGGTGTTGCTCAGTAGGTTGGGCATCATCCCACAAAGTGAAAAGTTCCCGGTTAGATTCCTGGTCAGGGCACATGCCTGGGTTTTGGCCAGGTCCCCGACTGGAGACACGAGAGAGGCAACCAACTGAGGCTTCTCTCACACACCAATGTTTCTCTCCCTCCCTCTTCTTTCTCTAGAAATAAATAAATAAATAAAATCTTTAACAAAATTAAAAAGTCTCCTTCCACCCACAGTCACCTCCAGGTTTGTTTCTCTTCTCTTTACAGCCAAGCTTTCTAAACGTTCCTTCCCTAATTCCAACTTCCTACTCACATCTTAATAAACTCTTACCTGCATTCTGCCCCTACCACTTTACCAAGTGGCTCTTGCTGAGATCACCAATGACTTCAAGTGATTATATTCATTGGACACTATTCGGTAATTATCTTGCTTGACATCTCAGTAGGACTTGACCAGTTGACCATGTCCTGGTTTCTGAAACACTTCTGTTCCTTGGTTTTCCTTTTATTTTCAGGCAGTTCTTTCATTCTCCCCTCCCCTGGAGTTCCTCAGGGCTTCAGTCTAGGTCCTCTTCTCATCTAGTTTTATACTATCTCATGAAGTCATCACACCCACTTTCATCACTTCAATTAATGTATCCTCTGATGATGTCCACACCTGTATGTTTACCAGACTTAAAATCCAGCCGCTACTGGATGGATCAGTACAGATAGATGCCTCACTGGCCACTCACACTCAAAATGCCTACAACTGAACTCATCACCCTCTTGCCAAGCCTGCTTTTTCTCCAAAGATGGATAATTTCAGTAAATGTCACTGAACCTGGGGATAGCCCTGGCTTCACACTTTCTCTCCCTCACCTCCCACATCTAGTCAGTCACTAAATTCTATTGATTTTACCATCTTAATCTAATTAATTTGTTTGTGCCCATCCTCCCTAGTCAGGGCCACAGTCATCACTTGCCTAGACCACTGCAATAGCTCTCCCAAGGTTTTCTTGGGTATGTTTTGCCTTTCAGGTCCATTCTGCACACTGCAGCCCAAGTGACTTTTTTTAACAGCTTCACTGAGATATAATTAACACAGCTTATAGTTCACACATTTAACCAAGTGATCTTTTTAAAGCACAAGTCTCAGCAGGTTATTCTGTTTATAATCTTAGGATCAAGTCTGAATCTGTATTCCGGTTTGAAAGGCCCTGTATGATCAGCCCTTGCCTCCTGGTGTCTCCAACTTCATTATTTGTGTGATTTGCTTCCTTACTCTCCAGGGTTCAGCCTCAGCTGCCTTTCCTCTGTTTCTTGCCATACCCTTTATTTCATTTTTACAGGTAGAACTTTGTTTTTAGAATACTGTGCTCCCTCCATCCCCTTCTAACTCTTTGTCAGCCTTCAGCCTTAGCGTAAATATCGCTACTTTGGGGAAAACTTCCTTAATGCCTCTGGCCCCTGGTACATTGGGGAGAGGGGGGCCCTGTCTGATGCTTTCACACATCCTTCTGAACACCCTTCGCGATTGTAAATGATTGTTTAAAGTCTGGCTTCCTGTTAGACTGCAGGACAGACACTGTGTTTGTATTGTCCACTTCTCCATCCTCACTGGCTAACGTGGTTGTCCGCACGAAACATAGATACCGGTAGATGAATGTGGGGTGAATGGCAGTGCTGCTGTCCCCGCTCTCCATGCCCTGCCCTGCCCCCTGCTCCCATTGTTGTTGGAGCCATCACTGCTGGAGCTGCCCTGAGTCTCACCACTATGGTTCTGTGTTGAGAGGAGCAGCTTCAGAATGTGGTCTCACTGTTTCGCCTTTCCAACATATTTAATTAGGAACCCAGACTAAGTGCCGTGTCTAACAGTACTGACTCTGATGTTGAGTCCTGAGACCATCAGACTGTAGGGAATAATTTTCAACTGGGAGGCGAGGGAGAAGAGTTAGAAAGCAGCTGACACAATTCAAGTTCATGTGTACTGTGCAGATGAGTTGCTATATACAGCAATGTGTGCATGGATACACACATGTAAGTGTGCATGTACAAACAGAGGGCCCAGCTGTCACACTCAAATATGCATGCATACCCACTCTCACAAAGGCAACTTGATATATATTCTTTCCTCACATATGCACACACAGTGTAAAATGACATATGTTTGGCACTTACGCATATGTACAGAGGCAAGCTGATACACTCATTACATATATATACACACAGGCAAATGACATATGTTCAATACATATGTATACATACAGAGGCAAGCTGACATGCTTAAATACATGCAGTGGTAAAATATAATTATTTAGCTTCATTTGACTTGCCCTAATTTCTCCATGTACTTAGCTCCTTACTTTATCTCTCTTTCATAATTCTTAGCTCAATGGATGCCATTCTCAAGTTTCCAGGCTCTCAGCTGTACCCTTGTGTCCTTCCCTTTGACCCACCAGGCTATTTTCCTCCTAGTAGTTTGGCTGCCTCTGCTAGCACGAAGCCGCCCTCCTGCAGGCCTATCAGCCAGGTAGCTCAGCTGAGCTCTTCAACTGCTGACTTTCACTCCTTGAGTTTTGTTTTGGACCATAGGCTTTGGAGGCAGAGAGACCTCAATTTGAGTCCCAATCCTGCTTCCCACTCACTGTGTAATCTCTGGCAAATTACCTAACCTCTCCCAGCCTCAGTTTTCTTGACAGAATGAGGATAATAATTGCACCTTCCCCATTAGGTTTTTGGGAGCATTCGTTAGATAATTCATGTGGAGCTCTTAGCCTAGCATATACATGCAGTTAATGGCTACTGCTACTAATAATAGCTAACACTTATAATGTACTTACTATGCCACTATTACTTCTAGCTGATTATTTATTGAGTACTTATAATGTACTAACATGGTTCTGAGCACTTTACCTACACGAGCCCATTTTATCCTTACAAAAACCCTATGAAGTAGATAACTTTTTTCTCTGTGTTACAGATTATGAAGCTGAGGCATAGAGAAGTTAAGTAACTTGCCCAAGGTCAAAGAGCTAGCACGTGGCAGGGTTCAGATGCACAAGCAGATGGTTCAGTTGCAGAGCTTAGACTTAGTCACTGTGCTATACCTCTTACCATTTATATGTGATTGTCTTTGTCAGAGAAGTGATTTCTTTCGTACAATCCTTTATGAGTTAAACCCTTGGAGAAATTTTTGAATTGCAGCTGAAAATTTCCATTTGCTGAAAGATGGAGAAATATCTTTATTCTGTATTCATAGCAATACCGAACAGTCAAATGACAAGAACTGCAGGAAAAACCCAGACATGCCTCCTTGGTCTCTCTACCCACTCACAGGAACTGTTTGGGTGAGAAGCCTTTCAAATTGACAGATTCTCCTCCAGGCAGAGTGAGGCTACCTCTCTGGATTCCCACAGCACTTTTTGTTCAGATATGAGTAATCCCTGGCTCCTTGGCTTCTGTGCATCTAGGTAATTGAGGACCATTAAGGGGATGTGGGTAGCAATAATAGTGCTTTCAACTGGAGTTGTAATTACAAGCAATGTGATCACAATAATCCCCACATGCAATCACAAGAAGCCTCCACAAAAAGTCTCCTGCTATATTGGCAGGGGCCTTAGGATGGCTTGTGCACACCCGTTGGTGGCTGCGGTCTTACTGGGGCCAATCTTCGCTCCATCCTGTATCAGGTGATGATGCTTCTCCAGCTGTTCTGGCAAGTGATGTGGTGGGGCCTGGGAGTCAGTGGAGGCAGGTAACTCCCAACTTCCTAGCTTTGTGGATTGGTTAGGTCACTTCACCTTACAAGTCTCAGTCCTCTCCTTCACAACATGGAAATAATACCTACCAACAGGGTGGGTAGGAGGATTAAAGATAACAAATGTGAAGGGCGTGGCAGTACCTGGGATGTAGCAAGTCTTTAGTAAATTATAGTGTATATTGCCATGGCTTGGTCCAACTATTATTCTCTCCCACCAACGTTATAGGGTCTCTCCTACTAGACTAGAAGTTTCTATGAGAAGCAGGAGATTTGTTTTGTCCACGGGCGTTTCTCGGCATCTAGAACAGTGCCTCAATCATAGTAGGTGCTCGGTAGGTGTTTGTTGAGTCAATGAATGAAGTTTCACTGAGACCCTGATAGTCACAGGCCCTTTGCTGATGATGTTCCCACCACCGGGAACACTTCCTCTTCACTTGGTTAACTTCTACTCACCCTTCTGATCTGGTCTTAGTGCAGATGTCACTCTAACCGGTAAACCCTCTGACCTTCCCCTTCATAGCATTTATCAACATTGCTGCGATTTTACTTTTATATGCGTAATTGTTTGACCAATATTTGACTGTAAACTTCATAAGGACCATGGATTGGGTCTGTTATACTCATCATTGTATTTTCAGGGACTAGGAGGAGGCCTTCAATAAACGTTACTGAATGAATGAGCCTTTATACATTCTTTCCATTTTTTTAAAGGCCCCTCTGTCTAGGAAGTGGGACTGATATCTCACGCTGGGTCAGAGGTCCGCCCCAGGCTTGCACCAGCGCTGCACTGCGAATCGTGCCAGCGTTCCTGGACTGAGCTCAGGTGCTGTGACTCTCTCCTCCCTGGGCCAATTTGTCAGTCCCAAACTGTCTCATTACTGTTTATCAGGGCTCCATTATGCAGCTAGAGCCTCCAGCAGGAGGTCTCCAGAAAATCCAGACTTTTGTCTGGGCTGGGAGTGATACGTAGGATTTGCCACGTACTCCTCCTCTATCCCCCAAACACACACCCATGCATGCTGCGTTTCCAGTTAGCATTTATCACACTGAGTTGTAATTATTAATTTTCAGATGTTTCCCTCATCCCAACCCTAGACATTGGGGCAGGACTATCTTTTGCTCCCTAGCATGTAGTGGATGCTCACAAGGATTTCTTGAAGGAATCCAATGTTTTCCATGAGCTTGGTTGAGGACAAAACCCAACTCATAGGAGAGGGCACTACCTCTGGCTTTTTTTGTAAAGCTGAGCCAATCTCTTGTTTAACTTGGTTTGGGTTTTCTGTTACTTAGACCTGAAAACAATCGTCAGGGCATAAATAATAGTGTTCAATGATAAGACTTCTTTCTTATAGATTATTGTTAAAAAATACTCATTGTGTATTCAATCTCTCTCACTCACCTCCTTAAGAAGAATAGACTTCCCCACCCCTTGTCTTTGAGCTCAGCTATGAGACTTGCTTTAGCCAGTGGGATGCTGGCATGTACAGCAGGGATGTGAAAAGTCCTTGTACAGTGGGCATGCCCCCTTGGACCAGTGCGATTTCCAGAAGAAGAGTTTCCCTTGATGAACATAGAAGGTATTATGCTAAATGGAATAAGTCAGACAGAGAAAGATAAATGCCATAGGATTTCACTTTTATGTGGAATCTAAAGAACAAAATAAACAAATGAAATAGAAACACTCACAGATACAGAGAACAGACTGACAGTTGCCAGAGGAGAGGGAGTTGGGAGGCTGGGTGAAAAAGGTGAAGGGATTAAGAAGTACAGGTTGGTAAGTTACAAAATAGTCATGGGGTTATAAAAATACAGCATAGGGAATATAGTCAATAATATTGTAATAACTATGTAATGTACCAGATGGGTATTTGAAATATCGGGGGGGGGGCGCTTTGTAAAATATATGATTGTCTAACCACTATGCTGTATACCTGAAACTAATATATAATAATAGTGAATGTTAACTGTAATTGGAAAATTGAAAAAAAAAATTCTCCTTGGATGGTTGCTGCCCTTTCAGCCAGGCCCCAAAATGAGTAATACTGGAGCAGATTGGAGTTCAACCTGCACACAGAAGTCAAGCCCAGATTCAGCCAAACCTAGGCTAGATTAGTTAATGCCCAGACCTATAAGAAATGAATGTTTATTGGGGCATGTGGCTGATGTTTTGTGGTTATTTATTAAGGAGAAATAATCGACTGAGCAAGGTTTCCAAACTGGCAGTACATCTGAGTTACTTACAGAACTTTAACATCAATAAGAGACACTTGAATTTCTTCCAGAAGGCTTGGAGTGGGGTTCAGAAATCTATATTCTTTGAAAACACTCGGGGTGGTTTTATGCAGCAAGTCCCACACTCTTTGCTCTCTGACATTTTGGGGGTTACCAGTGTTAGAGCATGTGATGGGGGCTGTATTGGATGACCACTGAGATCCTTTTAATTCTGAGATGAGATCACTGAAGTCAGAGGAATCCTGTTTCTGAAGCAGAGTCCTTCCTTTTCAATCTGAAAACTTCTGAGAAATTTGTGTTGAGTTTTTCTTAAATTGTAATTTGGAGAAAGATGCAGATGTAAACTGATTTTTTATTTATGGCCACAGGGTTTTTGCCTTTTATTTAAGAAGTCTCCCCATAGTATTCCTACCTAGGCTACTGCTAGCAGTCCAATGAAAAAGGCAGAATACCCAGGATGGGACATGCGAGGCGCAGGGCAGGAAAGAAGCACGGGGAAGTCAAGCTTACAAGAGGAGCTGCTGAAGGGGTGGCCTGCTGAGGTGCACTCAGCTGTCGCTCAGCAGTCAGGAACCTGGGATCACACCTCATTCAAAGTCCAGAAGTTAAATTTTAGTTGTCGCTGCTTCTAGGTTAGAGGTTTGGGATAAATCTTAATAAAAAGTTAAAAATATGAATAGAAATATAAATGATCATGAAAAGTATAATTTAAAAGGAAAGAGCTTTTTAAAATATAACAATAAAAACTTTCACTGAAAAAAAATTCAGACAAAACAGAAAACTATAAAGGACAAGTACATATTAGTCATAACCCTACCTTTCAGAAGTAATCACTAGTAATGTATTGCTGTATATTCTCCTTGACTTTATTCCTATGGATATGTACACACACATAGATATTTTAGAAAAATAGGATTCTCTTATACCTGCTCATTAGTATCCTGCTTTTTCTCTATATCCATAAATACTAACCTAATCATCATTGTCAAAGCTACGTAATAGTCCAATGTACAAAGAGGCACCATATTTTATTTCCCATGGATGGACATTTATAATATGTTTACTATGATAAAAAGGCTGTGATGAACATTCATATATGTCTTTCATGTGCATGTCCCATTATTTCTTTACGATAAATTCCAATATGTGGAATTGCTAAAGATTAAGTGTATTTTAAAGGTTTTTCATACATGGTTGAATTGCCCTCCCCTAAATTAGTAGTGCTATATTTTGTCAATTCTTTTAACTATTGTTAATCATCTATACAAAAAACCATTTGTTGTTTTAATTTGCTTTTTATTACTAGAGGGTTTAAATACTTCTTTATATACTTATTGTTTGTTTATATGATAAGACATAAAATATAGACAGCTTCCCATTTTTTTATGTCAGCATTTTCTTCTTGGTTTATATTCATTCTTTATATTAAGTATATTGCCTATTATTTACACTGAAAAGATTTTCCCTAATGTAGCTTTGCTTCTTGTGGATTTTCACACCTATGAAAAATTTATATGAGTAAAATTTATCGGTTTTTCAATGAGATTTAAAAATTCCTTCTCAGGTGAGAGGCAGCATAATTGAATGAAAAAGTCATTCAATTGGAAAATGAATGAAGAACTCTTTTAAACAGTTCACCCCATAATCATTCTGGCCCAGAGCTGGGTCTCACTCACCGTGCTGTGAGAGGAAGAGCACTGCACTGGGAGTCAGATCACTTTGCCTCTGGTTCCAGCTTCCTCATCTGTAAAATGGGGCAGAGAATGAACTCCCCTTCACAGCTTTAAAAACAAACTGGAGCGAATGCACATGAAGAGCTTCGTCCAGGTCTGGTGCGCAGCAAATCCTCTCTCTAGTTATTATTAGCAAGAGAGGGAATATAGACTTTTTGGTGACAAGGAGTAAATGAAAACAGGAGGCTTTGGCTAGAAATAAATGATAAAGAGTTATTCAAGTGTTTTAGGGTTTGCAAACCATAGATACAACAGGCAGTATCAGATTGGTTGAGAGAAGAAAGAAAAGCTGAGGGTTCTTATAGCAAAAAAGTACATTCTTCCTAAGAATCAGTGCTGGGTTGGTCTTAGATGATAATCCTCTGGATCAGCGATTTTCAACCTTTTTCATCTCAGGGCACACAGAAACTAATTACTAAAATTCTGCTGCACACCAAAAAAATATATTATGTTTTTTGCCACTCTGACAAAAAATGTATAATTTTGATTCATTCACGCCACTATTGTTGTGTTGGCTGTTGTCATTTTTTTTTTTTAATGACAATCTAAGGGAAAAGGGTCAATGCCCCTGACTAAATAGTCACGTAGTGCATGATTAAAAAATTCTTGCAGCACACTGATTGAAAATCGCTGTTCTAGATAACCAGAGGTCTAGATAATGGGTGTCAGGTAGTGAGACCTTCTGGATATGTGAACATTCTTTCCTTGGTCCTTCAGGCGGTTATCAGAGGGTTATCTGGCAGTTTGATGCATGATATATCCCTATGCAGGACTAGAAAGTTCAAAAAAGTTAAAGTTCCCAGGCTTGTTAAAACAAGAATAGAATTGTTTCCTCATACGTTAATCTTCTTGATCTTAGTAATTTGTCAGCTTAACTTGGGTGACTCCCTTCTATTTCTTCCCTTTATCCCTTACTTTAAAACAGTATTTTAAATTCAGTTGGTGTATGTGGAAATGGGGTAGGGGTGAGGATCCTAGAAATTTAGCTATTTACTCCCATCTCTAAGAACTACATAGGTTAGTCAGAACTTGGGTTCCAATTCTGGTTCTGCCCATTTCTTGCTCTGCGACCTTGGACAAGTCACCTTCACCTCTCCAGGGCTCAGTTTCTTTACCTAGAAAAAAAAAAGATAATAGAACACTTGCCCTCCTCTCTCATCCAGCTGCTGGCCGAAGGAAAGGCTCCAAAGCGCCCACAATGCACGGCAAAAATACCTGTCAGGGTAATGCCGACGGAGCATCCCCGCCGGGCCAGCCCACCGAGGCCGGACCGCGGGGCGACCCCCGCGCTCCGCGCTCCCGCCCTGCTGCAGGAACAATAGCTACCCTGGAGGCGGCGCCGGCCACGGGCGGAGGCGGAGCTGCCAGCGCCGGCGCCGGGGGTGTGCGCGGGGCGGGGTCGCAGCCACCCCTCCCGCCCGCGGCTCTGTCACGCGCCCCTCACCGGGCCGGCTGGGGTCTTTGTGAAGCGGTGGCGTCGGCCGCGGACACAAAGGGAAGGCGAGGAGGCGAGTCAGGGGCTGGACCCGCCCCCGCGACCCTCACCCTTCGCGCGCGCCTGCTCGCTTCCAGAGCCTCGGTCTCCCCTACGTGGGCTCGCACCCTCGCGCGCACCCTCGCGCGCCCGCGACCCTCGCACGCGCCCCGACCCTCCTACTGTGTACGGAGCGGGGCTGGCCGGGGCCTAGCGGACGCTGCGGGTGGGACCGGGATGCTGAGGGACTGCACCCGAGCGCAGCGGCGCGGCTGCTAGGAGTCGCGGTGGCAGCGGCGGGGCTCTTGGCGCGCGGCTGGATGCCCCGGGCCTGCAGCTCCCTGCGCTTCCCGCCGTCCAGGGGCGCCAGCCATGGGCGCCGCGGCCACTGAGGCGCCGCTCCGGCTGCCTGCCGCGCCCCCACTCGCCTTCTGCTGCTACACGTCGGTGCTTTTGCTCTTCGCCTTCTCCCTGCCCGGGACCCGTGCGTCCAACCAGCCTGCGGGTGGCGGCAGCGGCAGCGGCGGGGACTGTCCCGGCGGCAAAGGCAAGAGCATCAACTGCTCAGGTAGGACCGGCCGGAGCCTGTCCCTGAGGCTCCTCCCTCCTCCGTTGTCTAGAACCTCTTTCTCCCGGTCCCGGAGGCCAGTCTGGGAAAGGACCCGGCGCCAGGGTCCCGGGGAGCGGGACCCTAGGACGACCGAGGGCATTCGAGGGCGGAGGACAGGGAGCGAGCTAGCCGTGCGGAGTTGGGGACCTGCGTTGGGGATGGGGAGTGGCCGTGTGTGAGCCGGTGTGTGTCGAGTGGCCGGGCGAGGGTGGCTGGGCGTGTTGGGAGGTGGTGAGGCCCGGACCCAGCGAGGCGCAGGCAGCTGGCGGGGGCTCCCGGTGTGATCCTGGGTGTGCACGCGGGAGCGCGTGTTTGTGTTGTGAAGGTTCAGGGGAGGGAGTGCAGCCCCAGGCAGTGATTGTATGTGTGTGTATGTGTCTGTGTGTGACGGTGAGGGGCGGGGGCCGAGGCTGAGGGCTAGGGGAGTGACCATGTGCTGGGTAGGTTCTTCCTTAGGGCACTGGGGTCTCGAAGGGCTGGTGTGAGTAAAGGGAACCGGAGGCCCAGAGGACGAAGATTGGCGATGTAGAGTCACTGTGTGTGTGTGTGTGTGTGTGTGTGTGTGTGTGTGTGTGTGTTTGTGTGTGTATGTCCTTTGGGTGCTTAGGTGAGCGCGCTGGGGGCTTGGGTGACTTCGGGTCTGTGGGTCTGAGAAGCGAATAGTTCTGGGGCCCAGGAAGTGACCCTGTGTTTCCGTGTGTTGTACGTGGGTGAAACCTGGGACCTGGGGTTCGGGGACATGCCTGGGATATGCATTGAGTTTGAAGGATGCTGGTCCTGGAGTGAACCCCGTTGTGTTGATTTAGAGGGAGGGAACTAGGGAGTCATCTTGTGTAGGGTCTGGGTAATAGAAAGAGATAACTAGGTCTCAGACAGTGCTTCCTGTAGCAAGGTGCGATCCTGGGTTATTAAGCTGGCGTGGAGTGAGGGAATGATCCTGTATGTGTATTTGTGTGTTTTGCGGTAGGGCCTGGAGATTGGCAGCAACGGGAGCTAGGGAGTGACCTCTCCCCTCACTCTGAGGCCGCCTGCACACGCCCCCCCCCCCCCCCCCCCCCCCCCCCCCCCCCCCCCCCCCCCCCCCCCCGCGCCCCTGCCAGCTGCTAGAAACAAAGAGCTTGCTGGGACTCTAATGGATGAGACGGGGAGGAGGGTATTCAGGCAGTGAAGTCCCCTCTTCCTTTCAAAAGGGGTCCCAGAGGAGCCCTGGGGCTAGGAGAGGCATCCAGATCTCATTTAGGGGTGGGTGGGTCCTCCTGGAGCTGGCCCAGCAGATGCTAGTGATCATAAGCCACAACCTTGCTTACTTCCCCTTTTATCAATTCTCAATTCTCCATTTGTCTTCTTTAAACTATGGGGATGGGACAAGAGTCTGGGCAGTAGGGAGGGGGAGAGGCAGGGGGAGGGGAAAGGGGAGGATGGACATCAGGTCACTGGGGATCCACTGGCTTGCCTGCCAGGCAACCTTTGTACCTTTGGTCTGTTGAAGGGGCTTTGTTTCTCAGGGAGAAGGGAGGAAGCCAGTGGTCTTAGTGCAGACTCTTGCGCTACCCTAATACCCCTTCATTTCTTCAAAATGAAGAAAACCTTTGGCCTGCTGTTTAATGATTTTCATAATGGCATATTTTATGATGGGGACAAGATTTTGAGCACACTAAACAATGGGATGTCCATTAAAAGCTTTTCCATCCATGTAATAACTTTGACTTTATTTTTCTAGTGTTAAATGGGATAGTGTTTTAATAAGTAATCACATACTAATGGGTGAGAATAAAAAACCATTTGTATTTAGAGTGCCTTTTGGTAACATATTGGTTATCAAACTTGTAAGTGATCACACCATGTCAAAATATTTTATGGACTAATGTGCTGTAGTCATTTGTTCTTGATAAGCTAATTTTTCCTTAGCAAAATGTAGTGTTGATGGATGTTTTTGTGTATGCTTTCTAACTCAAGTGCATGGTACAAATTTTAAGAGAGGACATAGAGGTCCAGAAGCCATGTGGTGTGGGAAAAGGAGACTGATTTGGGGATCATGGCCCTTGCTAAGCAGCTGTGTTATTTGGAGCAAATTACTTAATTTTCTTAGTTTTCTCTTCCATTAAAAAAGAAGGACTTGGATTTAATAATATCTGAGCCTTCTTTAAGGATTTATTGATATAAATGTCAATGAATTAGGCTGGTCAAATGAAATGTTTTCTGATGCTAAGAGACACCTGAGTAACTCTGAGCCTAAAGCTAGAGTTTTAACTAAATTACATTTGTAGATTCTTGTTAGGATGAAGATCTGGGAATGACTCATATGGGGAAAAATTTAAGTTGATTAATTAGAGTATTAGAGTGATTGAGTCTGGACATAAGCATCTATTAATGCATCTTGATTATGTAGATTTTTTTTGTGTAGCTTTTATTGCCCAGGTATTTTCCACATTTACTCCTTTATATATTTGAATTTTAATATCTAAATGCTGATCTTGACCCCCTATTGATTTTTGTTTTCGGTTCTGGACCCTAATTTCAACCTACTCACCTTTATGGAGCCCGATCCTCTTAGGCTGTGTGGTGGGTCACTCACGGTGGTGTGGCTCTGGCAAATGTGAACAGCTGGTCTGTGGCTTTTCTAAATTAATAGAAGTTGTCTAGATCATGGAGAAGGATGGAATTCTGTGATATGTTACCGGGAACTTCCTTCTAAAGTGGCTGATGTTGATATATTAATCAACATGATATTCTACCAGCCAGCTGCACATCTTCCTAGAAGAGTTTAACAGATTCTCGAGCTTCTGCTGTTCAACTGTTTTCATTTTTTCCACCAGCCTATCATTAAAGATTCTATTAGATTGCCTTGTTAGAATTAGTTATGCATATGTATGTGTCATCCTCCCTTTTTTTCATTTTACTAATCTTATCAAAAAGCACATGTGTATCCTGCCTTACTAAAGACCTCATGGTGGCTTTTTCTTCTCATTGTGTTCAAAAACTTATTTACGCATTCTACAATTTTTTAGGGATTCTGTTGCGAGTTTACCTATAGATGTTTTTCTGGGTTTGCATTTCTCTCTTTTTGAAAATTGAGAATGCACTCTGTTGTTCCTGGTTTTTTTGGCGCCCTGTCAAGGTAGCTTGATAATCACTAGTCAGATCTGAAAGTTTTTCTGGTATCATGAGGTGTGATTTGTTTGGATCAGAAAGAAAATTCTTTTGAGCTAGCTCTGTATTCCATTACTGTTCATTCTCCATGCCACTTACCTTAAATGGTGACCTCCCTTTTATCAGAACTCTGAGCTTCCCAGTTTGAAGATCACACTCCTGGATGAAGATAAACACAGCGAAGAAGAAGCTGAATTAGGTCTGCATTTGTGCCTGACATCTCTTGATATTACATCATCCTCCGTAAGCAGGGAGCCCTTTGTTTAGCTCTTCTTATTCTAAACAAGCTTACTTATTTATTTTTTAAATTTTCCTCTTGCCTCAGCTCTCCGATCATCATTCTGGACTTTACACTTACTGCTTTATTTGTATTTATTCTTTTAAAATGTAACTTAATTAGAAAGTTTCCTGTTCATCTAAAGAGAAAAGAGTTTAGAAATGAATGATTTATGTGAAGAAAGATGAACTTTGAAGAAAGGTGACCTTAGACATTGACATTTTTTCTTATTTATAACATGAAGGTAATGATAATGGTCCTTTTTGGCTCTAGAGCGAGAAGAAAGAGGAAGCTAAATATGTGAGGTATTTCTGTGTTAGGGAATGTGGTTAAAGAGGTAGAAAAACATACTGAGAGGCTATTAAGTCACATTTGGTGATAGAAAAGGTAGAGATTTTGAAGTAGGTTTTAAAAATGTCAGGAGAGTTAGAAGTGTGTGCTCTCGATTGTGATGTGGCGGTAAGGCTGGGATGAGTGCATAGCATATACTTTAGATGAAGAGAAGTGCCTTCTCTTAGATTAGTGGCAGTGCAGGATTCGGGAGTAAACAGTGAGTTTTCCCTAATTAGCGTGGAATCTTGGTAGGGGCACTTTTGCATCCCTGGTGCAAAAGTATTTATTAATTTATTAATGTATTTAGTGAACCTTGATTAAATACCTGTGTAGTGTAATCAAATATACTAGATGTTAAAGGAGCACTGTTTATGAGAAGCCATCCCTGCCTTTGAGGGCCTTATCTTTCTGAAAGAGGTGGTTATTAGCCTCTTGTAAATATATACAGTGGAAATTCCTATTTGACACATCTGGGCTTTCTCCCCTCATCAATAAGCATTTATTGAACCCTAACAGCACTGAAATTTTTTAAGGTGTACAAGTAAGTGTTTTCAGAATATTCGCAAAGTGATGCAACCATCACCACTGTCTAATTCCAGAATGTTTTCACCACCCCCAATGCCCAAAAGAAACCCCCGTATGTATGAATAGTCATTACATGTTCTTCTCTCCCCACAGCCCCTGACAACTTACTCTTCCTTCTGTCTCTACGGACTTGTCTCTTCCGGACATTGCATATAAATGGAGTAATGCACTATGTGGCTTTTTGTGATTGGCTTCTTTCACTTAGTATGATGTTTTCAAGGTTCATCGTGTTTACATGGATCAGAGCTTCATTCCTTTTTATGGATGAGTAATATTTCATTGTATGGATATATATATATTTCGTTTATCCATTCATCAGTTGATGGGCGTTTGAGTAGTTTCCACTCTTTGGCTGTTAATGAATAATGCTGCTCTGAACATTCATGTACAAGTTTTCGTGCAGACGTATGTTTTCAGTTCTCTTGGGTATGTACCTAGGAATGGAATTGCTGGGTCCCATGGTAACTCTGAGTTTAACATTTAGAGGAATGGCCAAACTTTTCCCCAAAGCGGCTGCATCATTTTACGTTTTTACCAGCAATGTCTGAGAGTTCCAATTTCTTCACATCCTCTTCAGCTCTTGAAATTGTCTTTTTGATTGTAGTCATGATAGTGAGTGTGAAATTGTGTGTCAATGTGGTTTTGATTTGCATTTCCCTTATGACTAATGATGTTGAGCACATTTTCATGTACTTATTAGCCAGGTAAATGGCCATATAAATTTCTTACTTGGAGAAATGTCTGTTAGATTTTTTACTGGGTGTGATTTTAACCACCTGAATTAAACCATACTAACCCAGTTCCACAGCACACAGATGCTCAGACTGGTAGTGGGCTCTAGTTTGCCTATCATTTGATTTCTCTGCTTACTGAGAAAGAGTCAGTTGTGTTTAATCTCCAACTTATTTGTACCATGGGTATTTGTGAGTAGAAATGAATAAGTATTACTCAAATTGATTAAATATGAATGTAGAAAGAGTTGTTTTTATAAAATGCTTTGGAAAGACTTGATAAAGCCAAGAGGCTGAATGAATTGCCTTTCGTTGAATCAGGTTGTGGTAAAGACAACTGAAATAGATTAGAGAAACTTTGTAAATCTGTGGAAGGATTCTGCTCCTAGAAAACTTTGCAAGTATTTTTTAAAGTCCCTATTCCACTTTAAAGGAAAATAAAATGGACATTGTAGCTAATGGACTATGGGTGTGCTTTAGCCAAGAAAGTGATCCCCGTACTCAAAGATGTTTTGATGCAACATGGAGAAAAGAATGTACATTTATTTGTGTGTTTGAAGTTAAAAGTGGCTAAAATATGTACATATCATTTCTACAGGATTTCCCACTTTACCTGACTTTTTTGATTAATTGGTTGGCAATTACTTTTGTATGTGTTTGAAAAGAGGGTTTCCAGTGTACATGGTGCTCTAAGGAAGATACAGATACGATGTCAAGAGAATGAGTAATTGTGATTTGCAGGAATCCAGAACACTTTCCTGCCCTGGCTGGTGTGGCTCAATGGATTGAGTGCCGGCCTGTGAACCAAAGGGTCGCTGGTTCAATTCCCAGGCAGGAGACATGCCTGGGTGGTGGGCCAGGTCCCTAGTTAGGGGCACACAAGAGGCGACCACACATTGATGTTTCTCTCCCTCTCTTTCTTCCTCCCTTCCCTGCTCTCTAAAAATAAATAAATAAATAATTAAACACCTAAAAACTCAGGGGAGTATGGGGTACTTGAGCTGGGCTTTACAGGCAGAAGGGAATGTCATCTTGGAATACCAGGCACGCTTGCCTGAGACCTTTGCTGTTGATGTTCTTTGGCCTGGAACCTTCTTGTCCAAATTATTTACCTCTCAGTTCTTTCAGGTTTATAATGGTGCTTCCAAAATGATGCCTTAAAATTGCAGCCTTTTCCACCTTCCATCCCTTCTGCCCCTCTCCTGCCCTCATCCTCCTTATCCTTTCTTCCTGCTCCTAAGCACCTTTTCCTGTGTGATGTGTTACTTATATCTCCTCTGTACAGCTCCACAAGGTCAGGGGTTTCTGTCTGTTTCGTTAACTGCAGTATCCACTGTCCCGAGAACAGTAGCTGGCACATACTTAATGGTGTTCCTGACATATTTAATGTATGTGGAATGAATTAATGACGGAATGAACAGAGAAACTGAGTAGAGTTGGGAAGGGTATTCTGGGCCAAGGGAATGGTATTAGAAAAGGTACAAAGATAGGGGGCAGTGATTTTGGGATACTGAGCTATGAGGGTTTAGGCAGGAGATGAGTCACACATTGTCACCAGATTAGTGGAAGGCCTGGGAGGCTCATCTGAAGGTTTGGCACTTGCTCTGAAGACAAAGGGACACTTTTAAAGGATTTGAGTAACAACATGGTTTTAGAGAGCAGCGTCTGAATCGCTGAAGATGAAAAGGAGAAGGAAAGAGACTGGGAGCCTTGGGAAAGATTACACTGAAAGTGGGGGAAACCGAGAGGACTTTTTTGGCTCACACAGAGTTTGTAAAAATTGCATTGGTGATTAACCATTAAAAATCTGGAGATTTCAATTAAAAGTCTGGATTTTGGTCTTCCCTTCTGAAGTTGGAGGTATTGGCAACACTGGGGTCTCATTTCTATGTGACAGAAATCAGCCAGAGCTGTCCAGTGAGGTCTGAGCTCCTGACTTTGCTAGCCTTCCATTGATCTTTTTCTCCCTTAGCTTCTGGCTCTCCTGCTATAGGAGGCGGGGTGAATTGTGATGCTCTTACTTTGGCATGGAGGGCCTGTTTGGAAGAGAGTCAGATCGGTGGTGTATATTTCTTCCCTCGTTCCTGTTACTCACAGTCACCAGGTTGGATGGAAATCCTTACCTCTGCAGTGCCTACCCTCCTTGTCTGAACCCCCCTCCTGCCTGTACTCCTTGCAGCTTCCACCGTGCTCTGTTCTTTTCAACTCTTTCCTAGAATGCGCTTCCTGCCTGTTTGTATTTGAGAGCCACCTGCGACCTCTCATTACACCCTCTTCTTGAAATTCTTTCTAATGATGTTTTTGGTCATATCTATTTTATTTTTGTATTTTAGTTTTAGTACTTCCTTTCCCTTTTTCAACTTTACCTTTTTTTTTTTTTTTTTTTTTTTTTTTTTTTTTTTTTTTTTTTTTTTTTTTTTTTTTTTTTTTTTTTTTTTTTTTTTTTTTTTTTTTTGGTCTTTCTAAATTCTTTAGGTAGAAATAGACCATCATATTTCTTTTTCCTTTCCATTACAGGTATTTCTGGTAAAATTCCTCTCATTATAAAATATGTATTTAGATATATTTACAATTTGTTTTGCATTATAGTCTAAGAATGCACCATGGAATTTCTAGCTTTTGTATTGAAACTAGGTGTGTCTCTGGGTCCTAGTATGAGATTATGTGAAAGATCCTTGTACCCTAGAAAAGAAAGTGTTATTTTCTTGGCTTCTAAGTCCCTTATTATATAACTTAATTTTACTTAAAATTTTTTATTTTGAATTAATTTCAAACTTAGAGGAAAGTTATAGGTTTCCCAGTTGTTAAGATTTTACCATGTTTGCCGTATTGTCTCTTTCTGTATCTATCTGAATCAATCTTTTCCTGAACCTGACTCTGCCAAGTTGGTCCCTGCCCAGGGGAATAGCTCAAAATATGCTTTATGTCAGTTCTGTACTTTTCTTTGTTTTGTCGTCTCCTGCTCATGACCTATTGAAACCTCAGATTACAATGATGTAGGCTTATTTTTCACAGTTTTCCAGTTTATCATCTTTTTGTTACTCTATTTGGGACATACCCATTTTCCCAAATTCATATAAACAAATAAAAACAGATTTTTATTTTGTTTAATTTTGTGTTGTATTTTTTAATTTTCTTGTAGGGTGGATTGAAGAGATCTCCTGAAGTCATAATGATACCCATCTTCTTCTGGACTTGTGTTTGTCTTTTACTTTTTAAGTGTTAGGATTTGTCTCCCACACACGTAGACCATTCTGCTTTCACAGGCATTACATTAAATGAAGTAATTATGATATTTGTGCTCCTGTCCTCCATCATCATCATCATCATCATCATTTTTTAAAAGTGTGCAACCAAGTACTTTTTGGTATAGCCATAAGGTTGTGTAGTTATCTCTACAATCCATTTTAGAACATGAATTTCTTTATCCCCAAAAGGAACTTCATATTGTTTAGCAGTCACTCCCCAAACCCCACTTTCCCAGCCCTAGATCGCCACTAACCTGCTGTCTTTTGCTGTGTTTGCCTATTCTGGGCATTTCCTACGCATGGAGTCACACAATGTGTGGCCTTTTGTGATTGGCTTCTTTCACCTAGTATCATGTTTCCTAGGCTCATTTGTGTCATGGTGTGTATCAGAATTTCATTCCTTTGCGTGTCTGATGGACATTTGGGATGTTCCTACTTTTTGGCTGTTATGGATAATGCTGCTCTGAATATTCAGGTACAAGTTTTCACGTGGACGTATGTTTTCACCTCTCTTGGGTATGTACCTAGAGGTAAAATTACCGGGTCCCATGGTAACTCCGTGTTTAACATTTTGACGAGCAGCCAAACTGTTTTCCAAAGTTCCTGTATCATTTTACATTTTCATCCACAATGTCCGATGGTTCCAATTTTTTCATATCCTAGCCATTATTTATTATTGTGTTGTTTTTTTATTATAACCAAACTTGTCCTTTTAAGTTCTTTTTTATTGCTCATTTTTCGTGTGTGTGTGTGTGTGTGTGTGTGTATGTTTTCTTTAATGAAATTTGATTTCTCAATGTCTTTTAAGCTGGGTTGGGAGATAATATCATCCTATATCCTTCCTTCCTCTTCCTCTCTCTCTTTTTCATTGTTAGAAAAATTGTTTTAACAAAATTATTTTCCTTATTCCTACTACTAGTTTCATTATTAGCCCCTCTCTGTGGAGAAATGAGGCATTTAGGAGTTGGCCTACTTCTCAGGCACTTTGAAATTCTTTTTAAATCTTAAAATTCCCTCAGCATTTGCTTTTAGTTTATCAGGGAATTTTAATCCTTTGCTACTATTTGAATATATTTCTGTTTTTATGTCATGTATTTTTCCTGGCTCAGTTGTTTTCATCATTTTTTTGAAAAGTCACTTCAAGGTTCTAAGTTCCGAACATATTCCTTTGACTTCAGAAACGTTGGCAGGTATTGGTCTCAGCCTCAGCTCCATGTTTGTTTTGTGCAAGTATTCGGAGCCTTTCTTTTCCATGGTTTAAAAAAAAAAAAAAAAAGAAAGAAAAGGTACAACCACAGCTTTTTCTTTGTTATAAAAGCAGTGTTTGTTCGTTGTAAAAATTTTGAGGAATATGGAAAAGTATAAAGAAGGATGATGATTGCCAGTCGCCTCTGTAATAACTTAAGGTTTATGCTGAAGTTGCTTCATTTTATACCAGAAACATTGTGAACCTTTTTCTTGATATTAGTGTTTGCTTTGGCATTTTTTTGTGTAACCTGGAGCCACTGTTGTCCACAGGTCAGATCTCCTTTAAGGTTTTTCTATTCAGTGTATTTTGCCTTGTCAGCTTTCATCTAATACTGTTTTGCAAGTGAATCTAGACTGCTGTTATTTCTGTATCGGTTGTGTCGTTTACAGCCTAACATACTTAGATTCTCTATTGTTCGCAAGTCAGCTCAGTTGTTTGGTGTCCTGTGTTCATTTTTCCTAGTGTTTTGTCTCTTCAGAATATTCTGAGATATTTTTTAGGTGGTGCAGTTGTGTTTACCATTATTGCTTCCTTTTCTAGTTCAGACTTAAGTGCTTCCTAATTACCATTTAATTAGACTTAGTTTTTTTTTCTTTTTTTTTTTTTTTTACAGTTCTTCACTATTTTCCAACAGGTTGCTGGGGTTTAAGGTTGTGGTTGTTTTAAAGTTTTGGTTTTGGTTGTTTCAGCCAAATAGGAGAAGCATTTATAGTTTCTGCTGCTCTTTTGTTCAAGGTCTCACTTAGTCATTGCTCTCCTAGGAGGGATTATTATTGTAGCTGGCTTTACTCCAGGGAACCGGGGTTGGCCGAGATTGTATCATTGGAACTCTAACTTTGGGCTCTTTCGAATCAGAGTTTTGTGAAGTTGTTTTAAAATTCTCTTTTAAAATAGTTAATGTCAGGTTCTCCAGTGCCAACCTACAGGTTGTTTTTCAAATTTTTGTCTTTTTGGGTGACTTCTCTGGATTCTGGCTAACTTCTGTTCCACTTAGTGTTTAAGACACTAAGGAATCATGGTTATAAATAGAGTCAGAGGGCAATATTCTTGTGTTTATATTTATTTCTTGATATTTTAAAAATTTTGATGGCGGAAATGTGTTGAGTGTACTTACAAAATTTTAAAATATATTATGTAAATGTTTATGTGTTACAAAATATAAATAGGATTATAACTATATTTTTATAACTTTTTCACTTCATAGTGGATCTTTTTAAAAAAAATTTTTTTTAAAGATTTTATTTATTTATGTTTAGAGAGGGGAAGGGAGGGAGAAAGAGAGGGAGAGAAACATCAATGTCTGGTTGCCTCTCGCATGCCCCCTACTGGGGACCTGGTCCACAAGCCAGGCATGTATCCTGACTGGGAATCGAAGTGGTGACCCTTTGGTTCGCAGCCCGCATTCAATCCACCGAGCTGTGCCAGCCAGGGCCACAGTGGATCTTGATCTTAACGTATCAATATGTGTTTCTACCATATTCTTTAATTTTAATGGCTTCATGGTATTTCATCAATAATTTATTAATTAATTCCTAACAGATGGACACAGATTATTTTAAACACTTTGCTGTTATAACAAATGTTGATGTTCCTGGCTGGTGTAGCTCAGTGATTGAGCGCGGGCCTGCGAACCACAGGATCACAGTTTGATTCCCAGTCAGGGCACATGCCTGGGGTGCAGGCCAGTTCCTGGCAGGGGATGCACAAGAGGCAACCACACATTGATATTTCTCTCCCTCTCTCCTTCCCTTCCCCTCTAAAGATAAAATAAATAAAATCTTTAAACAAATTTTAAAAAATGTTGATGTTAACAATTTTGTACATACATTTTTGTATGTTTGTATCCCTATCATAATTTCCTAGAAATAGAATTGTTGGGTTAAAGGATAAACACAATTAAATATACTGCCACATTATTCCGTGAGCGGTTCTATCAATTTGTACCCTCGTTGTTGGTTTGAGCACTCATTTTCCCATTCCTTCTTCAGCCCTGGTAATGATGAAAGAAATAACAACTAACTCTCAGTATGGCACTTACTATGTGTCCTGCGCCGCTCTGAGTGCTTTCCGTATCTTGGTCCCCCGTCAGCGTTATGAGGTAGGTACTAGTGTTCTCCTCTTGCACGGGCAAAGGTGTGGGGCACAGAGTGGAAATCACCACAGTGAAGCACAGCTGGCCAGTGGCAGAGCCAGGATGCTGGTCTAGGTGGTCTGTTTCCAGGCTCTGCCCTCCCTTTAAACCCCCAATCGTAATGCCTGTTTATTTGTGTTAAAATTTAATATGATTTATCTGATTTTTAAAATTATTTTTATTGAGATATCTAAATCACATAACATAAAACTTACCTGTTTAAAGTATACATTCCAGGGGTTTTTGAATACATTTACTATGTTGTGCAGCCATCACGACTATCCACCATCTAATTACAGAACATTTTCATGCCTCCAAAAAGAAATTCCGTTCCTGTTTACAGTGCACTCCCAACCGCCCTCTGCCCCATCCCCTGGCCACCATGTAGAGGCTCAGGGTCTTTGTGGATTTCCTACTCTGGACATTTCCTGTGCGTGGAATCTTACAGTATGCGGTCTTTTATGCCTGGCTTCTTTCACTGAACATACTTTTCAAGATTCTTACATGTTGTAGTATGTGATTGTTTGATTTTAAAATACAAATTTATTATAAAACTCAAACAATTCAGAAAAATACAGAATTAAAGAAGAAAGTTTAAATTCTACTAGGAGATAACCGGGGTTCGTATTTCTGCATATATATCTTCTAGATTTTTTTTAATTACAGTGATTTTATTTTTTTAAGGATTTTTTAAATTTATCTTTAGAGGGTAAGGGTAGGAGAAAGAGAGATATATCAATGTATGGTTGCCTCTCCTGCGCCCACTGCTGGGAACTGGCCTGCAATGTGCCCTGACTGGGAATTGAACTGTGATCCTTTGGTTCACAGGCCCGTGCTCAATCCGCTGAGCTACACCAGCCAGGGCTATATCTGCCAGATTTTTGAAGTAGGCATTAAAAAATAAGTTGTGCTATACATATTTTAAAAAAAAAATCTGCCTTTAAAAAATGCATTATGTCAGGAAATGTACAGATTCTTCATTGTTCTTTTAAATCACTGTGCTATAACAATTTTAGTTTCTGTGCCTGTGAGAAGGGAGCACGCAGGTTTGGCAAGCTAGTCAGAAGTAGGAGTGAGAGAGAGAGAGAGAGATAGCTCAAGACCTTTGCTTAGGGCTGGATGGGGCTGGAAAGACCCTGAGCACTGTTCATTCCCAGCTAGGGATCTAGGTCTTTTTTCCTTTCTGATTTTGCCATGGGTTGTCCTCCCCGTCACCTCAGCTGAGCATCCTGACACAGAGGTGTTTAGACCTGAAGGAGGCAGCAGGGAATGGTGGCAGGTTTCAGAGTGGAGGATTGACACCCTCCCAGTGGGTGTTGAACAGAGGGTAGCTTGGCAGTAAGCAGTATGTAGAATGGGATGAAAAACACTGGAGTCAGATTAATTGTGGGGTGTATGTGAAAGTTCTGTGGTTAAATATAGAAGTTTTAGTCATCTCTGCTGCTGTCAATGCTTTTTAATATTAATATAAACTGCTTTTGGTTTTGTGTCGTGAAATACTGAGTACAGTTTACTTTCTCCCTCATATCTTTATAGTAGGTAATAACTACTGTTATGTGGTTAATTTAGTGAACAAGTGGAAGAGAATTTTAATTTCTAACTCCTCTAATTTCCTGGGCCTGGAGTCATCGTTTACTGAATCTGTAACAGTCAAACCTCAGTTCCCCGATGTCTCCCATCTCAAACAATTCGGTTCTCGCCCAGCCTTCCAGAAGGAACTGAGTTCGAGAGCCGAGGTTCCACGATTTGGTTTTACCTGAAGCGTGTTTTCAGCCATCCGTGTCATTAACGGTGTCCCTCACATTGGTCTGGGGGAAGGAAAGAGGTGAATTTTTGTTTAATACCGACTTGTTCTGGGGACTGTTGTTTTTTCTGTGTACGTCTAACCATTACCGTGTCTTCTGAAAGGTGAGGAACTGTCATGTGAAGCTGGTCCCGTTGACCCCTGAACACATGCTTTGTCAGTTATGTAGCAGATTGTCTCTGGGGTTGTGTGAGACTCACACCCCCTCGCTCCTTCATTAAGTGTGACCGTACAGAATAGAGGACGAAACCACCCATTGTTCAACTGGTGTAAACACAGCCCCTGTTGCCGTTCTTGGGTTTCCCCGGCTGGATTTTCCTGTATGTGTTTTTTACGCACAATCGCAGTGCACATGTGAAGTTTTGTCTTCTGCTTCTTCACTTGACATTCATCAGCATATTTTCATATTGTCACATAAAGTATTCACAACCCCCTCAATAGCCATATAATATTCCATGGCTGTACCACACCATTTCCTGGTGTGGCATGGCTTGAATGTTAAAATATTGTAAGTATGTTTTCGTGCAGAGGTTGTGGAACCGTCTCCTAGACAGTTGGATGCAGGGTCAGGAACAAGCTGGCCTTGTTTGGGGAGTGGAACCATTCAGCAGGGGTCCTGTCAGATTGGATTGGTGTGCTTTTCTAAAAAACAGAAGGGTTTCCCAAATACTATTAACATCTAGGCAATGAGTGTAAACCCGTTGAAATTGGGTTATTCTTAAGAACAAGGTAAAAAGTTTGAACATGTCCTGTGGGGAGTTAATAAGGGGCCACCTAGAGGGGAACTAAAGATTTCCACATGTTGACAAGTACTCCAAGAGCATTAGTTTGTAGGACTTACCCCTGCAGTGCTCTGCAGACTGGAGGTATCACTGGCAAAGCAGATGAGATGGCTTTAATAAGGTTGGGGAACCCAGGTTGGAAGACTGGAATGGTGGGAGTGGGTGAGACAGCGGAGAGAGGAAATGAGATGACATAGTAGGATGGCTGCAGGCAGAACAATTTTATATACAGGGTGGGGCAGAAGGAGGTTTACAGTTGTTTGTATAGAAAGTAATAATATATATTATAATAATATTATATAATACAATAATTAATAAGTAATAATAGAAGAATAAACTGTTTCATATACTCACAACTATAAACTTCCTTTTGCCCCACTCTGTATAGTAGGAGACCCCTAGACTTGCTGCCTTAAGATTCTGATAGTTGGTCCTGACTGGTGTGGCACAGTGGATTAAGAGCTGGACTGCAAAGCAAAGGATTGCAGGTTCGATTCCCAGTCAGGGCACATGCCTGGGTTGTGAGACAGGTCCCCAGTAAGGGGGCGCACAAGAGGCAACCACACATTGATGTTTCTCTCCCTCTCTTTCTCCCTTCCCCTCTCTCTAAAAATAAATACATTAAAAAAAAAGATTCTGATAGTTGGTTAATCAAGAAAGCTATTTAAAGTGGGGAGTCACAAAAATGACCCAAAATGCATTTTATTTTAACTTAAAAACAAACTTATTAAACAACATTTTGAATGAAGGCCAGAAATTTTTCTTTAAGAATAGTTGGAACTTCCCCTTTCTTGAATAAATCACTTTCATAGTACATTGATTACAAATTCCAGTTTTAATTTCTTTAAAAAGAAACTGAAAGACTTGTGGATGCAGAAGTCTAGATTTTTATCTTGCCTACACCTACCGCTACAGCAGTTTTTTTTTAAATTATATTTTATTGATTATGCTATTACAGTTGTCCCATTTTCCCCCCTTCATTACCCTTCACCCTGCACACCCCCTCCCACCCACATTCCCCCCTTTAGTTCATGCCCATGTGTCATAAGTTCTTTAGCTTCTACATTTCCCACACTACTCTTGCCCTCCCCTGTCTATTTTCTACCTACCATCTATGCTACTTGTTCTATGTACCTT